>LQRL01132048.1:34346-57332 GCA_001703475.1 Hydroides elegans | reverse complement strand
ACAGACGGACGGACAGACGGACAGACGGACAGACAGACAGACAGACGGACGGACACCCCAACTCTATAGGCCCCCAACTTTGGGGTTGGGGCCTAAAAACGGACCGTCCCAAGAGTCTGTGCATTTAATATAACTAAAGTTTGATTCAAATTCAAGAACTATGTTTTACCGAAACATGGTAGCATCAATCTAACTCGTACAAAGTATATATTGTGGTATCAAAATTGCAGAAAATGCGTTATCCATATTATGACACCTGTGTTTTAGTACATGTACAAGAACGCTAAGTGATTATTCAACCAAGAAATATACAAGTATATGTAAAAATTGAAATATGTATTCGGGTAGCAACTCACCTCCATGACGATTCTGCCAGCTGGAGATCCTCCAATGGTGATATCAAAGAAAACTTTAGACATGTTTGAATATTGTCTGGTCAGGGTTCTTGAAAAAATTCTAAGTAGAGGCATTAATACCGGCAAATATGGCGGAAAGAGAAGCTCACGTGGTGAGTCAGTGCTTTATAAAGCAAGGCGTATGAATATCGTAAAGCGTTATTCGGTTAATATTAAACCAATATTTAATGCGCTATCTTATTTTGGCGTAAGAATGTAAAGCCAGCATGCAGCCATGGAATTCAAAGTAAACCATCCTACCGATTCGATTCTAAAAATCGGCTCGAAATATAATAACAATATCATTTTGTCGATCCACTGTCTCTTGTATGATGCTTAAAAAATCATAATATTAGAATGTAATGTTATCAAAGAAAATACACGCTACTCTCAAACCCAAGATCCATAAACAATCTTTCGGACCTTTATGATTTGGTGGAAAAGTTTAAGCGGTTAGATTATAAACATTTTTTTTGTTTGTTTTAAGATCAACTTTTTTTAAAAAACAAATTTATCTTTCTTTATACATAAAGGTCTTCTATCATCTGAAATTTTAAAGGATGCCATTCTGATACATTTCCGATATCCCTCTGATACCATTTCGACGCTCCTTTAACATGGACCAATCTACGCTTTGGGGTTTTTTTAAATGGTGTGGTTGCATGTCATAATAAAGTTAAGATGTTAAATACCCCTGATTCCTGTTCATGATTTATCTTTTACAAGGCATTCATGGATAAATCATCAAACATTTAGCATTTACCTCAAAAACAAAAAAAAATCTCCTTCTATGCATTATACTTATTGACAAATTAACCGTGTTGCCTACATTGACATAAACAGGATCACTTCTAGATATATTATGTGACATTACTATTATTTTAATTGTCCATCTTGCTGGCATATTTAAAGAGCAGAACTTATATAAAATATTGCATATCGTATTTTAGTGAAATTTAAAAGGAATCCGACCCATGTAATAAACAAGTTTCTAACATCATATACAAGGGTTGATTTGAAATCAAATGAATTTAAGGCATATTAGTTTACTGGGATGCACTTGACCATCTAAGATGGTTATAACAAGCAAAAAAGGTTCATTCTATATATTAAATCAACGTTTCTATATATGAATAATCTACTCTGCTGGCACAATATTTTGTTTATTTTCTTGCAGGCGAATTCAGAATAGAACCATTCCATAACTAGTTATCAGTACAGGATTTAAAGTAATTTAGAGTTGATTTCATGCCAAATGAAGCAAGGTGAAATATTTGAAGAAAGCTTTCATATGGGCAAAACCTTATAATTTATTTCGGCATATTTGCTCATTGGTGATTCATCGGTCGGATTAGTCAACCTGTATTCTTATATATTTAAATATTTTGCTGTTATTTGGGTATCTAATCCGAGAAAATGATATATCCAGACCAACCAGATTTGTATATGGTATAATTCAACTAAATGGGACTGAGAAAAACCTCATAATCGATCAAACATTTCCAGGGAAATGCTGAACGATGAATCATACGAATGAGGAAAAACTGGAGCAAAATAAAGTTCTATGAGAAAAGTGATATTCTGTTTTGCTGTTTTGCGGACGATTAATTCGTTGTTGATAGAAATAACAACACTGATTGTTTTTGGTTGAAACAAGGCATGGAACAACAAATGCTCACATGTTGCGATCACATTTATCGAATAACGTAATGTAATCCAAACTCGGATCCGTTATGGTTGCTTTTTAATATAATTCAGAGTATAAGGAAAGTAGAATATATGAAACGTTTATCGTTACCTGCCATAACAGTTTATTTATGTTCAGAACATCAATTCCATACATAGCAATTGTGCTTGTATTTATATAATTTTATGAGGTCATTCTCATCCCAAGGTTAGTTAAACATCAATGACATTTGCTTAATTTACAATATTCGAATTCTTATTTTATCACAAAGTTACATCAAAGTGTCATTGATAGGCTACATATTCAATGAGAATGCGTTATAATAATTATATTTTTTCATACTAAGCAATCTATGTAAATGTTGAATTGAGATATTGTCAATATCCTCTTTATTTAACTCTAGTTCTTACGGTAAACATACCTGATATTGATTTCGCTAATTTAAAATATATCTATTGTGTCTTTAACCGATGGAAAAAAAAATACACGAGGTCATATGTTGCTCTATAAGTAAACCAAAACGTTTAGAATAGTGCTCTCAATCGGAACCTTATTGACATTCATAAAACAAACAAATACGTAATAAAATAATAACTAATAATAATAATTTATTTGACACATTTTGGCGACCACATGTGTATTTGTACAACATATATTTACCAGAATCGCATGTTTAATTGACATATAACTGTTATGAGATCGCTTAATGCGAATAAAGTTTAGACGTCAGATGTGCTCTGTTTCGTTGTTTTACACTCTCGTGCATTCCAAATTTTCTTTTTTTATATTATCCAATATAGAGGGCATATTCTGGGATGTCAATGGAGTACGGATATATGGATCTTGGTTTGAGGAAATGCCATTTTTAATGTTTGGATGAGAAGAGGCGCTTGTTCGAGTGATTGCCGTACCAGATGCAATAGTTGAACTGTATGCCATTTTCTTTTTCTTCTTTGTGCTGTAAATGATGATAAAATAAGAATATTCCTACATTGTGGATATGTATGAATACAAATTGTTTATTTAATGATAATCAAAATTTAGTTTAATCGAAATTGCATTATGGATAACATACCTTTTTTTCGATAATATTTCTGCCACAGCTGATAGCGGATAGACTAATATTTCTATAATTTCACACGACACCGTCCAGCTGTACCTTATCTAACATAGATACCCCTTCTTACCTGCCACAGTTGATAGCGGATATGGTATAGAGAACAGGGTTTACGGCAGAATTAAGGGGTAGTATAAAAACTGCAATCCATGCAGAAACCTCCGGATCAATGCGAGCTCCGCCGAGTGCAGCAAATCCGATCATGATAATTGGAACCTAAACGGAATCAGGCATAACTAGTTATTTCGCCACTCCAATGATTTCAAGCTTTATAATATGTTTTTTTTTAAATATCATATGATAAGCATCGTAAGTATATTCATTTTTGTATCAAAACAGATACAAGCATCTTCATTGTTGTCTAAAAAGAAACAAAAATTGCGTTCAACAAATGAAATCTGTTGCTACACTAATCGCTATCGCATTGGTTCATTTTATTATTCAAATAAGGTCAGCACTCATTAATACCATATTGATTGGGCATGCAAGGGGAAACGAATATTATCCATACCCTACATTTGAAATCCGTCTTTCTAGTTAATATTAGCTTTTTACTTATGTTGGTATTGCAAAAAGCATCAGGGATTTTAAATACTTTACTTATTCATTTTGCAAAAAAAAAATAACAAAAAATAACTTGTACCCAACATATGAAATCCGTTGCCACGATTATGGCTAGCTTTTTAGCGAGTGCATACTCATCTGCCGATCCAGTTGATTTTCCTCCCATCGAATCAATTGATGATTTGACAGTTATGAAAATAGCTGCATACCTGTGTATAGTTTTGGATTAATAATTATGCTTCCTGAGTTTAAGAGGCTTGACTTTATCACATGATATGTAACTTGTTTTTGTGTGGCTTTCTTAAAGATCGCTAATAATTATATCAATTACAAACATATTGGGTATGAGTATGAATATGTATGTTATGATGATCAAGTACTAACCATGCACCTTTATAGAGATAGCTAAATTTTCTAAGATTATCAAATTGATAAACGAATTAAGAACATTTACACAGAACTGTGTTACATCTTACCCAACAAAAATGATGATGAATGAGGCCAAATTAAGAACAAGGAAAATGAAAACGGAGTATTCCCATCCTGGTAGTTTTTGTGTTGAAACAATAAACGGCAGACAAACTCCTTCCAACATAAACAAATAATTTTGATTATTATTTGTAAATTGTTAAAAATAAAATCTACTTCAAAAGGTGGACCTCTATGAAAAATGCATTTAGCTTAACTTTGATACTTCTTTTGATTTAGGATACATATACAGCACAGATTCAGATGTTTATCTCTTTTTCTAAGGTATGGGCAAAATGAAGTGTAAGAAATATTGCTTTAAGTTTTCCAAGGTGATGGAATGAGAATCATTTATAATGAGAATCAATTAATTTCTATTGTGATATCACACTCACCAGTCCTGCCAAAGAAGGCCTCTCCAAATGGATCTGATTTTGATAGAGGCAATACACTCAAAAATATGCAAATCAACCATCCAGTTAACACAATGAGCTTAGCTTTGCTAAGACTCATCTTTCCATATCTCAAGGGATACATCAAGGTCAGACACCTAATAAACAGAGAACGTATATTTTTATCTTGAGTTTTCTTGCACTTATCGTTTTATTGTTTTATTGTTATCTTGAATTTTCTTGCACTTATCGTTTTATTGTAATAGCCAATGAAAATAAATGTCACATTAAATTAATGTAACATTATTTGCCTGGATTGGAAACTCGAAACAAAGGTATAAGCTTCAATCATAAATACTTGATAGTACTATAAAACTAAGTACATTAAGCAAATGATGACCAAATACTCTATTTCCTCAACTTGTAACAGTATTTGTAATATTTATCAACATGTAAAGGGGAAACTTTTTACGTACCTTTCTAAAGTGATAGTGGTGAGCATGAAAACTGACACCTCTGAGGAAACAGTGGCAATCACCCCAGCAAGTTGACATAGCCAGCTCTCTCGCCACTTATCGGCATGCACAATGTAACTTTATAAACAAATAAGAAAGAAAACGTATTGTCATTCAACGCAAAAGCGCAAAAGCGCAAACGCTCATTTATATCAAAACTATACAAAGAAATGTCGGAACAAATCCAATATTATGATTGCGATTTTGATCACATAAAAGTATATAATAAATATTTGATATGCAGATACACATCAACATAATTTTTATGCTTATCACTCATTCAGTGGACATACTTGTTTCGTAACCAGGTATACTTACTCGCCCCGATAATGCACATCGACTGATGCAATAATTATCAAATACACTCCCATCAGGAAATCGGAACATCCAAGATTTATGATGAAGAAAGACGACGACTTGCGTCTGTCTGTTTTCAGTCTCCAAGAAACAACAAATGCGTTGCCGACCAATGAAATACTGCAAATTGCAATGAGAATATATAACAAAGAATACATGTCAATGTTTTTAATTATCAACGAACTAATTTTATAGACGTTTAATTCAACACGAAATGCTTAAAGATCTAGAAATTCTGCAAGATTCTATCAATGGATATAATGATACATGGACGACCGTGAAAATAGTATGTGTCAGCGAAATATATATTTAAATTTGATCTCGTTAGGTTGTCTAAGAAAAATTTCTTTAAAATTAACGAATAAATTAATATATAATTACATTCCCAGAATCCATATGGACGTTTGGAGAGTGGGATTCGCCATAAGATCCTCACAGCTGGAAAATTCATCCGCTTCGGGAGTGCAATATTTCACACTTTTTGCTATGCAACAAATCTTAAACGCCTCGGCGTTGAGAGTTGTAAGAGATTTTAGCTTTAAAAGAACAAATAATAAATCAGTTCTTCAACTAAGATATATATGTATATATAAACAGATAAATCAACATGCCATCGGACATTATAATGTATAGACATATAAGATATGTATCCATATAACACTAGTAAAGAAAATATATAATGCAATTATATTAACATGTTAAATATGGCTGTTTTGCAGTATTTGATTTGATATACCATCTTAATAATATCACGACCTACTCTATAAAATCTATTAGTATAAACTAAATTAAGATAAAATGTATATTTACACATCTTACCGAATCGAACGTTCCTTGCAGAACGGTTTCTAAGTCATTGCCTTCAATCATGAGATGCTCCAGTGCTCTCATCCAAGATATATGAGAAGCCTTGATGGTTGTTAGACGATTATGATTCAGATTCAAAATTCGTAGACTTCTTAAGCCATTGAATGTGTTGTCTCGTATTTTATTGATGAAATTATTACTCAGGTCTAGCTCCAAAAGATTTGTTAGGTCTTCGAATATGTAATTTCCAAGCTGTTCAAGTCGATTAAAACTCAAATCCAACTTGCTTAACCAATGCAGTCCTTGTAGCATAAGGTACGATAAAGAGCCAATTTTGTTATTTGAAAGAAATATGCCTCGGAAATGCCTTGTGGATATGTTTCTTGGTATTGGTAGGGATGAATAATTTCGGTCATTGCAGTAAACTAAGTGTCCATGGCAAACGCATATGTCACATAATATGTCTGCAAAAACAGAGCAAATAACCTAGTAACCTATGTATGTTTTCTAACTAAATATAAGCAATCTGTAGATTTCTTTACTCTATCAAATATTGAAAGCTAAGTGTCTATGACAAACGCATATGTGACATGATATATCTGCAGAGCAACTCATGTATCATATGTTTGTTTTCTTATAAAATAAAGGCAATGTGTAACTTCTTCACTTATTGAATGAAATTAGAAATGGCCCTACAATTCTATGCACTCATCAAAATCACATATCAATTCGCCATTTGGGCATGTAATATGCATGTTTTATGTAAAAAAATATATATTACCAGGTTCGTCGCAATATTTTTCATCCTCTCCATGAACAGGACAGTTTTTAACTCCGTCACACACTTCATGGCTCGGTAAACATAAGTTCGTGTCTTTGCAGTGAAACATTCCTGAATATACAAATCAAACTGAACAGTATTAGTCTAATATTAATGTAATATGACATTTTAAGTATATATATGAATATATTGTTAAGGCTAATAGTCAAACTAATTTATAAATAATGTCAATGATACATTTTTTAATGGAGCATAATTTAACATAGAGTTCTTAAATAATTACAAAATATATCACTCAATTCTATAGTTTCACAAATTTATGAAACATAATTGATAGCAAATTAGGCAAATCGGCTAATTGGAGGTAAAATAACGCTTAATATTTTACATACCAGGACAAACATGTTGATCGCAGTCAATTTCATCATCGCCATTTGGGCAATCAAGAAATGTATCACATACTTTGCGTTGAGGAATGCAATAGCTTTCATGACAATGATACATGCCCGGGCACTCAAAGTCACCTGAATGTGGAAACTATATACTTATATACAGGGGTGCACCTTAACCCAAAATCGAAGATCGCGCTTGCGCGACCGTCATCGAAAACGACACTCGCGCTGGCAAAGTGACATTCGCGCGTGATATTAATCTTAAACATGAATAACCTTAAATGCGAGCGCCGAAGGCGCGAGCGCAATTGTTTAGGTATTTAGAAATAAATGTATTTTGCACAATGTGTATTTCCATCAAAATGACATTCGCACTAGCGCGAGTGTCGCCTTAAGCGACACTCGCGCGGACGAAACGACGGTCGCATATGCGACCGTGCGACCGCTAAGGTGCACCCCTGATATATTTGTCTTGATACATTTCCAATTGGCATAGGCATGATTGGAACTACTGAAACATGTATCATCAACAATGTTTGATAAATTAGGTTAAACATGAGTGTTTTACCAATTTTGTGTTGAAACCTTAAAGAACAAAGGCCATTTTTAAACCAAAGATGAATTACATATATCACTATACATATAAATAATAGGAATGCAACGACTAGTGGCATGGTTAATTACAAGTACATTATTTTGCACGTTAAACAATGTTTGCAATAAATAAAAATGATAATCTTAGATAAAGATTGTATTTTCTAATGGATTGTATTTGCATGATTAACATTGGTTATGCCAAAAAAAGTCACTTACGGCATCCTTTTCGGAGATGCGTTCCATCTCGACACGATGCAAGCACCGTATAATCTCGAGATTCGTCCATTGTTATTGTGTCATAGATGCACGTATCAGCACGGTTATAACACTGTGCTTCTCCCTGGTGGCAATTAATGTAAGTTGGACCTTCTCTACAGCCATGTACGGTGGTTGTGTTTTTCTCCTCTTGGTCACCGTAAAGGCCAAAGAACGTCGTTAATCCTAAGAAATCAGTGGTGTATTTCAATTATAGATTTTTCTTTGCACGAGATGTATCATGTATAACGAGTATTTGGATAACATACCAATATACTCAAATGAATGAGATTACGGAGTAAAAAGAGAGTTATTTACAAAACAAAATGACAAAACTTATTCCAAAAGATAATCTTAAAGGTTTATCCAGTAAAATATTATATATTTATTTAACATTTTTACCACAAGCCACTAAAATGTTTGCTTTAATTATTTATATTAGTATATGATTCATTACATGAATGTATTTAATCTAATTTTGTTGTTCATCTATTAAGCATAAATGCAGCTATATACAACAATATACGATTATCACCTTGCGATGCATCACTTTCGTCCTCAAATGTCAAACCAGGACAATCCGTCATGCTATCCATAGTGAGCAAGGGGTCTAGGCATAACCCCGAATAACAACGGAAGCCCTCACATCTACCGGCTAAAAGCACAATTACAAAACCGTTAATATATCAAAAGTGTTTATGCCATATTATACCTTTTAGCATCTACGTCGAAGTCACCTTTTAGCTACCAACTCACAACATTATATCCAAAGAAGTTGGGCATTCAACAACTATAACAAATTAACAAAATATGAATTTGAACATCAGTTCTACAGAATTTACATTGGTATATGAAAATAGCTAAACAATATCCTACAGCATAATTCCGGTAGCTCATCACTGTTATCTAAACACTGATATTGAAAATCGCAGACTTGTGATGCTGGAATACACTGACCATTTTCACACTGAAATTCATCTTCTTTGCAAACTTGAAATTCTGTATATAAACAAAATTAATAATGGAACTATATATAAAAATGCACCATAAATAGGAATTCGGAATAAGATTTATAATGAAATGAAAATATCTTGTTTGCTGAATTGTTTGTGTAATTATATCAATTTTAATTCTAAAAATTATAGATTAGCTTCGATGAATATACATTAAACTTACCACAGCTTAGTTCATCAGAGCCATCCAAACAATGAGGCACAAAGTCACAGCGCAGAGAAACTGAAATGCACTTTCCATCGTTACACATGAATGAGTGTGCGCCGCATTCTGAAACAAAGGTAAAAATATTTCAATTACGTTACACAGTCAATTGATAATGTATTTGATAACGTTTTTATTCATATTGTATCATCGAAAACAAATTAATTACTCTATCCAACAGGAAAATGTGTAAAGAGGTGTATTTCTTATCATATTCTGGACCAAATCACAATCAAATTTAGCATGTAGTGATTTAGGCTATACCAATACAAGATTTATGTTATATGAATACCAAAAACCTATGTAAAAAATATATCAAAATATATAAAACAATTATTAAGGACATATTCAATAACCATCCGTCTTAAACTTACCACAAAATCTTTCATCTGACCCATCTTTGCAGTCATTGTGAGAATCACAAACGTATTCCGCAGAAATACACATTCGATTGCTGCACATGAACTGGTGTTTACCGCAAATTTCCTCGTATTCTGTAAAACAAAGTTTCAAATGAAAGCAGCAACAATATGTGGTAACAAAACATAGGAAACAGTTATAACTTTAGATTGACAATAAGGTCACATCCTTGATAAGTTCGATTGCTTCGGACATATATTTATATTTATCGAAAGCTATATGTGATAGAAGACACCAAAACAAATTAAGAATTTGTGGCTTAATTATATTATATTCAGTGTAGGCCTGATTTCAAACATTAAAAACAGGTTTGAATTGTCCGTCAAATATAATTCAAAGATATTGCTTGCATTTTCTAGCCCTGCAGGAACCATAGCTTCACCCATTCATATTACGATATGTATACATACCTTGTGAGCGTTGCCAGCACATCACGCTAGATGCTCTTGCTTTTGAACCTTTACATCGTCGAATTAATGTCTCGTATTGTATATCAACATCCATTTCATTATCTTTATAAACCTATCACAGAAAACATATATGGCATAATTATAACATATGATAATTGCATTCTTCGAGTAATTGTGTCAATATTAAAATTATATTCCGTTTAAAATATATAGATCACTAAATACATATGTTTGATTAAATATTTAATACAAACTATGATAAATTGAGAATATACCTGAATATAAGCACAGTGAGAGGAATTCGATTCAATGAGTATATCTCCAATATGGTGAGTATGATTCCATATATCAAGAAAAACAAGGAGCTTTTGCAGCAAAGCATTATTGATCTGACTATGAAAATGTGGAATCTCAGCATCCATATCTTGACAAATATTAGCCGCTTCGGAATATGCTATTGCATCCGTTGTTACATTGTCACTTTCATTTGAGAACACATAACGTGTTTGCATTGTATAGCAATTACCATCCATATATATCCAGTCTTTCTTGCAACCTATCAAGCAAAATACAATCAGAGGAGTTCTTTGCATATAACAATATTCGGATGTATAGGGATCATTGACTAATCAGCATGTGCATCTTCTAAATATGTATGAGAAAATCTGTATCCATATTTTTTGTATCTTAACTAGATATTACCATTGTATTTGAGAGGAGTATGTACACTAATGTATGGATTGATTTCGGAAGTGGCCGACGTTTCTGCAAATAATAGAAGGCTATGCTTAACATAAAACGTATTTATGAAGTATTATTCTTTTGACGTTATAACAAGACTTGCAGCGCATGCATAACTTAAAGCACAAGAAAACAAGTGTGAGTGCAAACAATATTGTATGATTAAAAACACGTTATGTTCAATAGATCATGTTAAACAAATTAAGGTTAAAAATAAACTGTATTATTTGTTAACCACAGTTTTGTTAATAAGTATACATACCAGTCGTTTCAATATAATCATTTTCTTCAGTTGTCTTTGGAATCAGCATTGTTGAGTTAGACATTGTAACATCTTCGGTTGCTGCAAGTTTAATGAATAATGAGTAACAATCAAGAAGACTTGATAAACAATGGCATATGCGTATAGAATTGTAACACTAATCAGTATTTCATTTGTAAGTAAGCCATTTACTTGACCCGTTTAATCAAGACATGTCAAATTATACTGAAAACAAGTCGAAATCATTCTATGAATGCTAGAATCTAAAATACATAATGTCTTACGACTAATATCTTCCTTGTTTTGAGATAGTGGTCGTTTACATATAACCCCAGCTCGGAAAAGCGGGTAGTCGCACGGAAGTTTCACCCAGTTTAATGGCCCAAAAGGAGAATTGGGAAGTGCTCCTGCACAAAGACTAGAGGAATCAGCTGTAGGTTGAGAAACGTCAAGCTCTAGAATATTTGGCAGAAAACTGTCATCATGTACAGGTCTTTGGGCCCATTGTGGGAGAGGTTGATACCATTCAGCGTATCTGTATAATTAAAAATGATATGTGTATTTTAGATTAGAGATACAAATTTTATGTGAAAGATAATCAGATTGAATATTCCATTTCATATACAATAATCTTAATGATCGCCTAGTCTTTCTTTGCATGCAAATGTTATTTCTTTATGTCAACTTTATTACTAATTTAGAATTCCAAATTGTTAAAGAGAAAAATATGGTCTGTACCCAAGATTGATTCCAGTAGTCCACTGGTAGCGGCCTTGACGATTATGAAGGCCCATTAACAAAAGCCTATGATTTTGTTTGAATGGAGCAGCCTCGTCCCAAAACCACGTTGGCGATGTGGCAAGTGTATACTGTATACAAGATAATTGCATGTGGTTTCGATGATTCAGTTATTATCAAATTTTATAGATTTATAAATCAAATTATATTTTTTCTCTTTTTATAATCTTGATAAGGTGAATTAAGTTACTATTAAAACATATCTGATTACCAGACATCAAGCACTCATATTTAATTATGCGTAACAATGTTTTTAACTGATTAATTTATGAAACAGAATTGATATTTCGAAATCTCACAGAACCCATAATATAACCTGTATGAAATAAGCTTCATCTTCGTCATAAACCGAAAACAAAGTGCCATTCTCAGATTCACATTGCCAGAGAGCTTTCTGCCAGGAACTTTGGAACTCATATTCCTCTGGTTGATAATGCCTCAATGCCCAAGGATAATACCGGTAGCAGAATCCTCTCCATTCAACATAGTCTTGTGGACACAATCCCGTTTCTGTAATCATCAACGTTATGTTATATCTACTTGGTTACTTGCAGAGTTTAATCGTTTATGACAAAAAAAAATCATGTCTACTCACATGACCGAATTTTAAATCGTTTTATTTGAATTCTCAGATATCTTAGAGTAAGATAAAGTCTTCTGCTATATCAGTAAAGTTTTATAATATTTAAATAATAAATTGTGTTTAATGTTTGTTTGTTTTTGTGCAATTACCAACCATTCGGTGTTTAACCATAATATGGTACACAGCAAAGTTTGATTAGGTCAAAACTCAACATACCTTCATATTGCTTCGGTTGCTTAATAGTCTCAGTTTTGAATCCAATTTTGAATTCCCATCGCAAATATATCTCACTCGACACGGTTTTCAACTCTATGCCAAACTTTTGCATAGGTGGTAGCTTTTAAAATAACATATATCAACAGCGTTTTTATAAAAAAAGTAAGCAATTCCAAAACATAAAGTTGGAAATTATAACAATTATTTTATAAATAGATACATTTTATTTGTGAAAATATTGTTTCAGATATTAAGAATACATAATATTTTATTTGTTTATTAAATGATGTATTTATAATTGAGCACTAATATACAATATTGATTAGAATGTAGATGATAATCACCATGAATTTGCTTGGAGGCTCAAATAGGTCAGTTGTTCCGCATAAGGTCAGTATGTCTGCTTCATATTGGCGGAGTTCCTCTGAATCCTTAGGAATCTCTATCACTATATCAATTAAAGCAAATAAACGTGATCTTATCAATGGGATTTACATATGACAACATTAACAAAGATGCACGGCTGTGTGTTTCTAATAGTTTTTTTGTCTAAAACATTATAAATTGCCATGTTTGATATTAAACAGAATGGAATCAATGGCAATATAAATACAAACTCTGTATGTTATCAATTAAGCTTTAGATCGTGCAAATATTAACAAACAAACAGGGAAATGCCTTTTGCTATATAATCAGAAGCTTTTCATAAGTTTGAAATCATTTTTGAATACTCATGCCGTACACTCTAAATAGATAAACAGTTAGTTACCTTTTAAACTATGATCACATTCATCATCTAATATAGCCGGCCCACGTACATAATACACATAAAGTGAAAAATGCGTTTGTCTGTCGATCGGAGGTGTAAACACCCAGAACCATAGACCGGGTTTCACAAGTCCTGGAAAGTTTGGAGACATTATGACTCCACATGATGCACTCACACGTTCAGTTGTAGGTTCCGACATATGCCATATTTTGCATTCTTGTGTATCATCTTTCAATGAAAAATAGAAAGAAATGTTGAATTAATTAAATGAAGTAAGTAAAAAGGCAATCAAATCAAATAATTAGTAAATTGAATGTATATTAATTTTGATAGTAGCGGTATAAAATTAGCTCTCAAAAAGATCGATAAAAAGGTCGCATTTCATTATGATAAGATAGAAATAATAAACTTAAACATTTAGTGTTTTTTTGTAGGTCTTTGCATGTTGAGGTATTATGACTTATTTAAGTGTTTAACCATACCTCTTTGATCAGCTGTAATGAGTGCACGTAAAATTCCATCTGACCTCCAACCATTATTTGGGTCAGAGTAAAACACTAATGTGATTTCGTTTTGCAATGTTTCAATCTTACTGGATTCTAACGATTCAGAACCACAAAATGGACCTTGATAAAAAAAAACAATAATTAACATTGAAAACACAACAATATTTTTATAGCAATTATTATACTGTAAAGCAAATTAGAATACATCATATATTTGTGTTAAAAGAATTATGATATTTTAAAGACTTCAACCTTTATTTTAAACAATGTAAAGGCTATTGTATATAAGTTTTTTAATTAGCTAAAACGTTATAAGGCACAAGCTAAATGAAGTAGTTACCATATTGTGGGTTGGTTTCATTATCCAATAACACAACAAAACCATCATGCGTGCACCCCTTAGACATAGGATGAATATTGACATCCAGTATATTGATCGCCAAATTCACATCTGCGTCTCCATGAATGCGCCATTTGCAATAGAGTCCTGCATCATATCCTTGGTTATTGATGTCGATAGTTGGATCTGATACCATCACCATGACAGGGTTGATAGAGGTTACTAGGCTGTTTTCGACTTCTTTTGTATCGATGCGATCGGAAAGATATGGGCGGTAACAGCCGGATTCTTTTGGGTGCCATTCTGAAGAAAAATGTATATAAATATATATACAAAACATCTCAATAAATCGTTTTTTGTTCATCTAAATACATCTATCCTAGATATACAAACTTGCACATATTGAAACATTTCTCTTCGAACAGTAAATAGGTTTATGTGTATAAAAACCATAACCATGTGTTACTTATAACATAAACATGAAACATGTCTGGTGATTGATTTATCATTCTTATCCTAGTTCTATATCATTAATGATTTCAAGTTAATACCAATATAATTAACAAGATAAATACCTATTGATTCATAGTTGGCTTGAAATCCAACATTTGCAAAGTCGTTCAAGTGGCAATGAATTTGAATAAGTGTTTTAAAGTATGGTATAGTTGTATTGCCATTCTCATCAGAAGTCAGATCAATCTTTGCAGAACCCATGCTTTGAAAACCATGAAATATCTGAAACATTTATATTTTGATATGAATTGTAAAAAATCTAGGTAATGTACATTTCGTCAGCGTCCTTTGTTCATTTGAATTATTTATTAATATTTAAATAACGTATACCTCAAATAAAAGATTTAATTGGTCAAAATGTTGATTCTCGATTTCGATATTTTGCCATGCCATGTGTTTTTTTTGCGCATTGTTTGACCTAACCTTCAAAGTTCCAGTTATTGAGGCCTGAAACTGCCAGTTTAGATAAATGAAGTTTCCATGTCTGACTTGTATCTTCCATTGGTAAATTGCAGTTTCCCCATCCGTCCTATATATCGGACTGACATTTGATAGTGATATATCTGACCCAACTATGTCACCATTTTCTCCAATGGTCGTATCAATTGCAGAGTCTATATGAAAAGAATATTCTTTATTTTAAGCACTGCATTAATTCAGGCAGAATGTTGCATATTAAGTTATTTATAATTACACATATTCATATACAAAATTCATAGACCGTATAACATATTTAAGAATTCTAGGTTTCGTATGTTTATGAATTTCAAGGAGATATTTTATGTTTTGAGTTTTATCCCAACGATTTGTCAAGCTGCTTTAAAAAAAATAAATTTATTCAGACACTTACCCAGACTTTCATACTTGATTACAATACCCTCATCTAAGTCAAGAGCTAAGCCTTCTAAGCGTAATACAACCTCATTGCTGTTCGAAAAGTACGTTTTACTAGCACGCCAACCACAGAGCCTTTCAAGTACTTTTGCACTAGTGGAGTTACCATCATAAACCACGAGAGCACCATTTTCACAGTCTTGTCCTGTAGTGTGTTTGATATATATGTTTAAATTGACGACAACAGTCTATGACTTCTCCTTTTGTATAGTAAGCTAGAAAAATAGCTAAAACAGTCTATGATTGATTTTTCTTTCATTTTTAGATAAGTTAGGCAAGTCTAACGTAATCATACATATAATTGGTTCACTTTATATAGCTTAACGTCGATTATTGAATAGTTGTTTTTTAATTGCGTAATAGTCATTTACCTGTATCCAGTGATTTGAATGAGACCAGAGTAAGATTGATTTTCATGTTTGGACCAACAGTGATTTCCCATTCGCATGTAGACGATTTGTCAATAGGTGCCTCGATTATGATTTCACCGCATTTCGAAGTAAGTGTTTTAGGTGATCCGCATCCAGAGTCGCCAATACCATATCCACACTCTATATTGAGATAATATAGTATGTTTACATTCATATTTTAAGAGTATAGAGATACTGATGTATATTATTCATCCATTTGTGATAATCTAATATTTGAAATCCACCCATAAACTATTAAACATATCCCTTTATCACTTAATAATTAATGTATAATTAAACAGAGCACATATTCAAAGTTGAAAGTATTACTCGGTATTATGGACATTAATTTTATAGCTGTATCTATAACTTATCATATGATATGTAAATATACATGAGGTGATAAGTTGTTCATAGCAATTATAGTAAATACATCAAATACATCAAAGCGGTCTTATCAACACAAACCTCCTTGAAGATAACTAAGCTCAAATCCACTTTGCGAAATATCCCTGTCGGTATTGAACACAACCAAAACTTCTGATGCAGAGGTGGCATAAGTTGCTTGGAAATTCAGTTCTATTTCAATGCCGTTCAGTTTAGGGGATCCACAAAGTGGACCGGCTAAAATGGAGGAGTTGGTGTCTCTCCCATTATAGATTGTTAAGTAGTCGAGAGCACATCGTTTGGATTCCTCAATGTCCAAGTGATCGATGCTGCATAGAATAATAATGTAAACAACAATAAAAGTAAGAACAATAAATAAGTTAGAATAAATGTTGATGATAAATTTAACTTATACCAGACAATAGGACCACACACTACAATGATTAATTGATGCATTTCTGCTTTTTAAAAGAAATGGACAGTTCCTTATTGAAATAAGGAACAATTGAATAAGGATTACTGTATAAGTATTTGTGTTAACGTTTTGTGGTGTATATTGATGTTCTAATGATAATATTATGACTTGTTCTATATGTAAATTTAAAATCATGTTTAGAACGTAGTAAATATGGCATCACATAAAAAAGGTCAACGGAAATGCATCTCCTGTCTTTTGTGCGGATATCGAATATGCATTACATTCTATGTATACGCTTTTTACTTATGAGAGATATGCAATAAAACACATACATCACACAGAGTTAATGCACGTTAGTCGATAACAAAACGCACTATAATCATTTTGATAAGTATTACCAAGCATATGATGCCATTTTTAATGTAAGTGAGTAAGTAAGAAACATGCTTAAATATGTATATGTTACCACATATCACTGTTGTACCATGCTGTCTGATAGCTGCACTTACTGGATATGTATGTCTTGCATTTAGTACATGAAGGCTAAAGAGATGTAAAACAACACCAACATCACACAGAGTTAATGCACATTTACTTGATATTGAGAGTAGTTCCTGTTTTCAAGGAAATCACCCATTCGCACTGGACATTAGCGGGATAGGATTTCGGGAATAGAGGCGACTGAATGACTCCGCGTGTTTCCGTCAAATTGCTCTCTCCACACAGTGTCCATTTCTGACCGGGAATTTCTGAATGCAATACGTTTATGCCATTAGTGCTCGGTTGCATTATGTGGGTATTGAATATGCTATAATGTGATGAGAGGATAATGTGACAGCTTTTATTCATTATATAAGATATTTTTTAGTTAATATGCAAAACTTATCAGTTGAAAATAAACAGTTGTATAGATGTATTTATGTTATGTATGCATTAAGTCTTATGTCTTAGCTCAAAATAGCTCATAATACTGAGACGAAACCATATTACAAATTTAATATTAAAATATTTATAACCCTAATAGATAAACAAAATCATGTTCTATATCAAATTCATGTCCATGTTACATGAATTATAAGAAATTATTTATCATCAACGTGTTTGATGTACAAATACAAATAAGAAATGCGAATTCAAAACTTATACATATTCATAAATTCAAAAACAACAATGCACATTATTCTTTATATTTATATACCTTCGTATTGACATCGATCACCCACAAAAGGAGTTTCACAGACACATTCAAATTCCTCTGGACCAGGAACATACATGCACCGACCCTCGTTTTCACATGTGACGTTCTCACACTTGAGTGTTCCTGTAGATATTTTGTTATATATTCTTGAATAAGATATGTAAATGTTGAAAATATCATGATTGATAGAAAATAAATAAAAGTGAATATATCTAAACACAATTATTAAAGATGAAACCCAATAAATAAGGCCTCGCAAGATGTCATTGCAGAGTCCGATCCAATTAGAAAATGCACATGTACACTTTAGTCTTCTAAATGACATATATAAGTATAACTGATGTATTGGGTAAATGATACAATATCACTATTTTTTATAAAACACAATAGTCTACCAAATGAAAAACAAAATGTTCAGATGAACTGTCCTAATCAGTTGTATAAATAAGTCAAATAAATACTTACGCTCGCATATGTATCCTTGTATTTCATTGGCTGGATTATAATCACAACTATAATCTCTCCACACATAACGATCGAGGGTTTGCTTGAATATGGCCCAGTATTCATAGTTGGTCATCACACTGCAATCTTCTGCTGAGTCAGCATTATCAGGTTGACCCGTATCCCAGGCATGCCAGGAGGCTGGGGGCACTGGCATATGACTACCGTCGGCCCACTTCCAGCTTCCCTCTGTAACAAAAACCCAAAATATAATTTCATTTGAAATTGAGTCGGTATTATCAAGTTTACCCGTATCACAGAAAATGCCACGAGGCAGGGGGAACTGGCATATGGCTGTCGTTTGCCAACTTCCAACTACCCTTTGTAACAAGAAACCACACTATCTTGTGCCATTGATATAAAATGAATGCAGCAGTATTTCTTTAGTTTCATATGTTCATGATAGGGAAATAAATACATATTTAACTTTAAGTAATTAGAATTAAAAAAGTCTGTGATTCAAATATAAATTGATTGGCAAAAAATAGTTATATCTTCAAAACGATTTTTGTTTTATACATTGATTAAGAAAACTTGGTGTGTTACATGTTTAGATTGGGTCAACAATTACAAAAATGAAATATATTGAAAATATTTTATTACATTTTATGGTATATTGGCCGCTGTCTTAAGATAACAATAAACAATACAATTGATGTACTATCCAATCGAGCTTTAATACGTGATTGCATTTTTACCTTCTTTACTATCAAAGCCTCCGATAAACGCCGTCAATACGCGTCCCCTTAACACCTCATCTGCTATATAATTATATTCCTCCGCATTGTTTATAGACACCAGCATCCCGCCCACTTGGTAACAAGCGTCGCGTGCCTCAACTGCATTAAACGAGCCGTTCTGGAAGTAGCGATATTTGTGCCCTCCATATTCGGTCCATGTATCATTTTCAATTACAGCTGTAATTTAGAAATAGAAGAGTGGATGAATCGCTATAGGCCGCAAAGGAAATTGGAAATAGATAGGTAGAGAAATCGCTATATGCCGCCGCCACGGAAATTAAAGGTAATCATTGTGTTGTCGCTTAACCTTGGGAAAAATTGAATCGATGACAATGTTGTGTGACTGAGGCTGTTTTGTTATGGATATATGATTAACAGATTTAATCGGGTGTAGCCAGACATTAAATGTGCAATGTGCAGTCATTTAATATTGTTCCAAGATATTAAGACAGCTTATAGGAATATATCACAAATTGATTACATGAAAATATCTCATAATGGATAAAGCATAATCAATTCAGAGTGATTGTAAATTAAAGCGGTTTCTATTTAACAACGAATACATCTTTATATTATTGCCGTTTAAAACAATGTTCAAACAACAATTAATAATGTATAAGATCATCAATGATTCAGACCTAAAGTTATTTGCACTGTGATAATGTTAAAAATGATGCAATGATATTTATGTAGAAATACTTCAAAAGTATATTATAAACTCAAAATGTATACTGATTATGACGTTTTAGAGCATTAAACATGAACTCGTAGTTGAATTATGTTCTTCCACTGAAGATCTACAAAACTTATTTTCGGATGTATTGCTTTTACTTTAAGCCTCGTCGCGATGTCTCTTATGCGTGATTGTTTTGCATGTATCACTGAAATTAATATCAAATAGCTGCCGTCACAAACGATTACAAAAGCCAATAACCAGAGCTAAAGGGTCTTAAGCAATTTCAGTGACTTTCATTTTGCTTTTGTTTGTTTTGTGTTTGCCTGTGTTTTATGTGCCAGTGTCATATACAATAATGTATGCTTATGTTTAATTTGAATAAATGTTTACTAAATATTCAATTGATGCTAAAACCTCATGATTTAGCAATCGTTTATGGAAATAAATAATGCTGTAACATAATTACATAATTATGTATTGTATTACATTACTCGAATAAATGATTTACTTGAATTTAGTTTGAATATGAGCACCGTATATATTTGATATTATAGCATGAATCAATTACTCACTACAAAGTCTATAGTAGTCATCACAGCAATTTTCATATTGCGCACATACATCATTACAATAGCACGGTCTTCCTGGAGAGAACATTTCACCACATCTCTCTGTACATGACGTCCAGTCTTTTTCGTCTTGGCCTAAAATGATATTTAATAATATGTTGAAAGACATTAATGATAAAATACGGTGCATAATCAGTTTAATCTAACATCTACCTAAATTCCTATTGGTCAAAGCCTGCGTAAGAAATGTAGCGTAACAGGTATTACACGAATAACAAGTACAATATTAGTTGTTATCATATCAAACCATATTGATCGATTATTTAATGGGGACATAACAGCACATAGAACAGTTATGAATTATGGTATTAAGTAATGTTTAAAAACAAAATATGGTATCTTCTTAACATTTATTAAATGTCATATCATCAATTAACCACTGTATAGTGCAGTTTCTCGAGCAAACATATCAATGATCTTCCCATTGGTTTGATTATGTATATTTTAAATCGTCGTATTATGTATCTAATGTGCTGGGCTTTCACATCCCTATAAGTTCGCTTTCATTTAACAAAGCCAGAAATAATTGTTACATTTCACTTATAAATGGAATATCCTATGTTATAATTATTTATCGATTATTATTTATTTTTATATTTATTTTTATTATACCATTATCATATCTAATTAAACAAATAGGTATTTATTGTTAATAATGGCCAAGTAATAACTTTAAATCATGTTAATAAATGAAAATTAACTTTGTTTCTGATATAAGATAATGTTTGCGAATTTTAAGTCACTAGATAAAACATGTTTGCTTTGTCATCGTCTGTGCTATAATTATCGTTGACTTCGTATCATGGATATTTATTGAGATGTAAATCATATAATATAGAATGGCCGCAATTGCTCTCTAGTGCGAGACTATAAACTTCAATGTTAATAAATAAGAGCATAATAAGACAAACATGCACAAATCAATTAACGATCATGAATATATTAGACAATTTACAAGGTCACTTGCTCCACAAATTATACTCAACACACACACACTAATAATATTTGTTGGTGATATATCACTATCTATATTGTTCTGCTAATAGGATTGCAGTGCATGAAAAACTATTACGTTTTTTTTGGTTTACTGAAATAAATCTTAGCACATTCTATACCACACTTTACAACGTGTTGTTTTCTTAGTAATGATGCGAAGAAGCATTTAAAACTATACTCACATAATTAAATAAATTACTTTATGACTGTTTTTATAACAGAGGGTTGCACAAATAAGGAAGGTGATTTTTATGGGTGTAATTACAAATAATGCATTTCTCTTTCTTGTGCATAGCTCAATATAAAACAAGATATGATAAATATTTGCATTTGTCAAACCGACTTCGAAACAAAAGGTGATAAGTATATTTTATTAAGATATAAATATATTTTATTAAAATGACTGTATACATAAGACGCACAATCTTTTTTTCACATATAATGCAGCTAGAAACATGTTTTATGTTATGTGCTACAATGCCATAAATCAACTCAATAATAAATGAAGGTCATTTTGGGACAGACAAAATGGTTTGTCCAGGTATGCACTGGCATCCCTAATGACACTGTGCTTTTGATAAATTTGATATTGGTACTACATCAAACGCCCATAATAGACCACAAGAAATGAGGGGGACATCCGTGTAGTCGGTTACAAAAAGATAAAACAACATCATAATTACTAGTCATAAGTAACAAATAGTTATGGGTTATTTATGAATAACTTTTGTGTTTTGGAACAGTAAGTTCAAACATATAACGCATACATATGATTTTATACATAATTATTTTTGCATCGATATCGTGAGATAAATAATCAATTTTTATATTGAACAGGTGCAAATCAAGAATATAATAGTGTATGTAAAGCATAAAAGTAACCTTACATTAAATGATTCATGATTCATTCACATTCTGGTAGAATAGAGCAGTACCGGGTTTTGGCACCCGGTACCATTGACACGTTTGATTAAATATTGAGAAATAAAGAACACATGTATAAAATAAGATTCGTTCAGCACTTCGAATAG
>LQRL01132048.1:17586-32968 GCA_001703475.1 Hydroides elegans | reverse complement strand
TGTAAACACACCTTATTTCCGATGCACCCTGTGGGTGAGAGATATGTCCAGTTGCTATATAAGATGCTATTCTATACACTATGTCTGATCATGTTTGAGATCGAATAATGTAATATAAGAATGCTTGGGTTGTGTTCATTAGTCTATATTACTTGAAAAGCGTTAATATTATGATGCATTAAGCCAATCTCTATATAAGAAATAAGGTTGAGCTATGCTTTAGAATAAAACTCCAAATATATCGAATATTGCTATATAATGATGCTTAGTTTGAATTCATTAGTATATATTACTTGAAAAATACATAAGAAAAAAAGTTGAGGTTGAGTTCTAACTCTAACATTTGTCTATCTTTCTATCATAGGCATTTCATAGGAATTGCGTGTAGGTATAATAAACAGCCTTATTCCAACTAATTGGGCTTTGAAGAGCATTCTTATGTTTGAAATTAGTACTTAAGCACTGCGCTATAGGACATTCTAAGAGGTATCAATTTGACAGCGTTTTATTAGTGACAAAGTGCGTGCAACATAATGCCAAAGTGGACCGCGATTCTATGACTCAATTATATCTATAAAGGATAAAAGTACTATTCTGAATCCAACTGTGCCCCTAATAAAAGGGTTGCATCCCATTAATTAGTATGGGTCTTGAAACCAAATAGTGAACGAATATAAGAAAATATGTCCATGTCTCTCTGTTGCCATCTCATTTCCTCAATTTGTCTGGCTTGCTTATTAGAATAATTGTACCAAATTAGGAAGAAAAGCAATGACCGGAGCCTGAACTTAATGTAATATACAATGTGATTAACTTTGATGTTTGATGATATCTTTGATGTTTGATAATGTAGTTGGGTGCTTTTTATAACGAGTATAAAGTATGTCTTTATAGTTATCTTTTTATCATAATGTAGAAAGCGTGTTTACTCAGAACAGGTTAAATAAGAACATGTTTGTTTAACGACATATTTGTTAGTACAGTTAATGACAAAACATATTTAATTTAGTTAAATCGTGTATGCTTATCAAATCGTTTATTTCTTTTAATAATTAGAAATACTTCAGTGCTAGCTAAATTTAATAGTATATATCCATCTTATGTTATATTTATTGCCCCAAATATGGATATATCTTGTTTCCGAATACTCGTCACAGTGTAATTGAAACAAATGAATTATTCACGTGCAAAAGTTGTATCAAAAAGATTTGTAAGCAATTCATCAAGTAATTTACCAATGCAACTATTGGTTTACCCACTGTTTCTTTATTGTATTAATAATTTGTTTTAAAGTCAGATTAACAGACTAACAATTAAATATCATTACATTGAAGTTATATACATTGATTCTCCTCGAAAAACAATGTTTTATAACAACACAACAGAATGAAAAAGCGATGTTCATTAAACATATAGGTCATATTATGGAGTGGAACATTGTTAAAAGCCATTTCCTATATGTGTACCCAATCTTTTAAAAAGCGATATTGTCATTCCATGAGAGTAAATAATGTATATGAACCAAAAGCAACACACAGGTGGAGAGCGGAGATAGAGACAAATATTTGATAATAAAACATGTTTCTATTTTGGCATGGATTTTATTCATGCATATATTGCAAATACAACACCTAATAATACATCAAAAAGATTTGAAAAAAAAACACTTTTTATCATGGTCATTTACTTTATAATATCCGTTTTCTGAGTTTGCAACAAAGTAATAATGGGAATATTCTTATAGTTTCCTTTTGAACAGCGGTGGGGCATTGAAAGTAAAAATGTTACTATGAATTGTATACATCGCACTAATAACACTGACCTTTTACTTAAAAATCACATACATTTGACACTCTTATGATATTCAAGTTTAATGATTTATTCATTAGGCGATGGATAGAAATGTTACATGGTATTGATACCATTTATATAAACATTATAAGTAGCATTGCCACGTTATTTCTATGACAACTTTCAATTTATCAAAATCAATTATAAAGATTGGCGCTTTGCCAGAGACAGCATATAAACGAATTATTTACTTTCAAAGATATGTAAATACAAATTGTAATAATTATTATTATGTTAAAGTAGCAGTTAATATTTTAATAGTTCGATATATAATTTTAGATTCTCAGTAGATAATAACTTATATGCGGTATATTTGTAATCACAACTGCGGTTTAAATATAAACAAGATCAGTGATAAGCTGTAAAAATTATTGTATAAATCAGTGATAAGCTGTAAAAATTATTGTATAAATCAGTGATAAGCTGTAAAAATTATTGTATAAATCAGTGATAAGCTGTAAAAATTATTGAATAAATCAAGTTAAGTGACATTGTATTAAAATAGTTCACATCTCGTTGTTCGCACCGTATAATCACGCATGCATGCATCATATTCGGCAATTATATGAGCGCGGATCACCAAGGTCGACTTAAGGATTCTGACACATTATTGAAATATAAAATACAGATTTCAATACGTCTCTTTATTTCTACATCTTGATCAGGCATGGGTGTTTTCCAACGCTGCTGGATTCATGTTCGGTTTATCGAGGTTTGTGTCTTGCATTGTGACCTTTTTGGCAATCGTGTTGGCGCGGGTAACAACTGTCGATACGGTTTGTGAATAGTCTGTGGAGTTGCCGTAAAGAGCTCGACGACGTCGCTTAGCCCTGAAGAAGAGTATGAATGCCATTATAATTAGACACAACATTGAAAAATAAACAGTCCTGTAGAAAATGAGGTAGATTTTATATTGAAAACAGACAATTTAATTATACCAATTGCCAATGATAGTTGCATTATTCTTAAAAATAACAGAATAGTACCATATAAACTTAATATTATGCATGAATTGAAACAGTATAAAGTAAGTCACCTGCTCAAAATGCAACCAACTTATGCACATACATAATACGTGACACCTGGTATACTAACTGTGACACTGTATTTGATATTTATAATTAATGGAATGAAACGTATCATCGGCACAATAAAGAGTATAAATTTAAATTATAAAACCGTGTTTACCTGCCACAATCGATTGCAGACAATGTATAAATGATTGGATTCAGGGCGGAATTAAGAGGAAGGACAAATACAGCTATCCATGCAGATACTTCAGGATCAATGGTTGCCCCGGCCAAAGCAGCAAAGCCGATTAAGATGATTGGAACCTTAACAGATAATATAAATTCGAGTTAAATATGTTAAGATCCATGTATATAGTCTCAATAACATACTTTTAACAATGAAATTCAAGGTGCGTCTCATGATAGCTCAACCATTTTATATGACAGAATCAAAGGTTGAATTCAATTGTAAGGTCTATTTCTGCAATAAACGTTTTATTGTATATGATGAAGCATTTGAATAAGGGATACATTCTTTTTTTTCAAAAACACTAAATCTGCATGCATAATGACAAACAGGCTCTACTTTATGCCATATCACTTACCCAACAAACAAAATCTGAACCAACAATCAACGCCAACTTCTTGGCAAGAGCATATTCATCCACAACATTGTTAGCTGATTTTCCAATAGTTTCCAGATTTGATTTTACAGTTCCAAAAATCATTGCATATCTGATAAATGAACACAATGAATATATAAAATTGTAAGGTATGTAAGACAAACAAATATTATAACAGTTATTTTAATAGATGTTTATATAGCTATTATTTAGCTATTGTTATCAGTATGCCGTTATAATAATATAGCTAATGAAAAATACAAACCCGAATACAATGATGATAAATGATACAAGATTGAGGCAAAGGAATATAAATGCAGAGTATTCCCAACCAGGAAGCTGCTCATTTGAAACAATAAATGGCAGACAAACCCCTGAAATGCCAAACGAGAATATTAGTTAATACGATGCTTATTGTCTGAACTTATCAAATGTCGAGGATCTGTTTGTATATATGTGCAAACAGTGAGGTTATTCAATATTGACATATCTAAGATAAATATTGATATGTATATACCTGTTCTGCCATAGAACGCGTCACCGAATGCATCAAGTTCCGTAAGAGGTAGTATACTGAGAAAAAGACACACAATCCATCCAACACACGCGATTGCTTTTGCGCGACTCGCTGTGAGATGACCCGCTTTCAAGGGATTCATAACTGTGACGCACCTATATTTCAAAGTAGTTATACATTGATTAAATTAACGAATTTAAGCTTTATTCAAAATGGTGTTTAAACTTCAGTATCTTAATGGTCATATGTTTAACTACTCAAATTGTTATAACACCAATTTCATAACACAACGTGGTATCGGATATTTATTTATTTATCATTTATGGAAAGTATTTGCATAATCTATTTGTCATTATTTTAGATGTATAAAAATATTTTATTTTAAGATAAAATCAACGATGTATCGCAATAATATGTATTTCATAGCATAATTTAAAATTATCATTTGAAAATAAATAACCTTTCAACAGTCATTGTTGTAAGCATGAATACCGATGTTTCCGATGAAATGGTCGCTAAAATACCAGCCAGTTGACACAGCCAGCTTTCCCTCCATGAATCGGAGTGCTCAATATACCTTAGCATATAATCAATATAAAAGAAATCATACGATGTATGAATCTTTGGTATAAACATGTTTTCAAATTTTCATTGTATAATAGAAGTCTAAAATAATTTAGATCGTAATTTGTCTATACTGCCTGAGTGTTTAGTTTAACTTTTTTGTTATTACAATCCATTATTTATATATTACAACATTATTTATGTTTATAATTATATTTATATTATCATTAAATGTATTGCGTATATGATTATATTTTTTTTATTCTTATCACCTGGAATTTCTCAATGCCATTTGTCTATACTCTCATTTGAAGTGTTAAGTCAAAACCTTGTTTAATATAATATATTGCTGATATGTATTTTTCCTTAATGTGAAATATACTATTTCCAGAATATGATTTATTAGATTTATCACCTGCCCCTGTAGTGTGTATCGACCGATGCAATGATGACCAGATAAACACCCATAAGAAAATCAGAACATCCCAAATTAATTACAAAAATAGAAGATGCCTTTTTAGTATCACTTTTTATCCTCCATGCGACCACAAAGGCATTGCCAATCAAGGCAATTCTGTAATAACATATGTAATTACCAACAATGTTGTATATCGATTCAATCTAAAATGGTATTTAATCTAATGGAAACTAAATGAATAATATTTCTGATAACTATTTATATGTATATAACATATTTCTGATTTTAATATATCAATTACTCATTCATTCATCCTTCTTCATTTTAAAGATTTTTTAAAAATACAGATGTGACAAAATAAAACCTACATTCCAAGAATCCAAATGCAAACTTGCAAAAGATAATTCGACATCAAGTCTTCACAACTCGAGAATTCATCGGCTTCCGGCGTACATATATCAACGTTTGGCGCAACACAACAAATCTTAAAATCATCTGAGTTGAGGATTTCCAAAGTTGAAAGCTATAAAAATTGATCAAATTATATAGATAATAAATATATATATTGAGGAACAATGTATCTAAAGATCAGTTTTGACTGAATAGGCGGCTGAGTTTATTTTTTTAGGATTAAGCTACAAAGATTAAAACTAATGATATCATGTTTTATCTATATCCATGATGTTTTTCAAATATATAATTTATTAATTTAAAGTTCATGTTCTCAGTTATTTAGGAGCTTATTGATAAGAAATACACAAAATATAAATACAAACAACTTACTAACCTCATCAAACGTTTTCTTTTTGACGTCACGAAGGTCATTGTTTGTTATCATCAAATGAGCTATAGACACCAAGGGAGCAACCTGTGTCTGATACATTTCCTTCAATTTGTTATTATTTAAATTCAAAACCTTGAGATGAATAAGACCATTAAATGATCTCCTTTGAAGATCGGATATTTGATTGTGACTCAGGTCTAGGTCAATTAAGTTTCTTAGATCCTCAAAAACGTCATTTTCCAGCTTCGATATTTTATTATATGATAAGTCTAGCCTGGTCAACCAGTGGAGTCCTTTAAATGTCATGACTGTAAGTTCGGTGATGCTATTAGAACTTCCAAAGATGGCTCTCAAATCGCGCTTTTTGTTGGTTGGGTTTTCGGGTAACGCGCTCAATCTTGAATCCTCACAATATGCTATATGCCCCGTGCAAATGCAGTCATCACAAATTACATCTTAAAATGAAAGTTTGAATATACATTATGATTCAATATTGACAAATATCATCAACCTATAGTTTAAAGTCAATGTTAGCCTGTCCCACAGTTTATCAATACAATCATATTCAAATTGTTACAAGGTGCTTATATTAACAATAAAAATATGCCAAATATATAAGTGCATAAACTACAAGACCTACATGTCAGACACTTTCCTTTTGTAACACTTTTCTGAAATATGTCTTTTCAAAGTACCTTTATAGTCACAGTATTTCTCATCTTCACCGTGCATTAGACAATCTACTGTTCCGTCGCATACCTTAGCATGAGGTAAACACATAGTCGTGGCCTTGCAACGGAACATTCCTATAAAACATACATTGGCATTATGATAACTACTATTATTAGAATACATGGGTATTATTATTGTTATTGATCTATATAAATCTATATGCTATAAATTGATTTATGATTCAAAATTATTTATTAGAATCATTTATCTAAACAAGTGTTAATAAATTATGAGACATGAAATACTAAATGCATTTATGTTCATTCATGTTCAGATGTGAACCAATGCTTAATCATTTTTATTTATTTAAATGTATTCATAAATGCTATTATACCTGGACAAACGTAATTATCACAATCAATCTCGTCGTCTCGTTCGGGACAATCGATCCGTTGATCACACACCTTTTCAGGAGGTATGCAGTAGCTTCCCCGACAATGATATAATCCGGGGCATTCGACATCAGCTGAAGGAATATGATCATATATGAATATCATATGATCATACTATTAAAATTTTCAAAATTAATAGCCTTTTATTGTCTTGATAAACAATATCTATCAAATCACTTTTAGTCAAAATACTATTTTAGCTGTTAGTAAACTATGATAAGGGTAGTAATTTGATATTTTAAACACAATAGTGCTACTATCATGCTTTAGAATATCAGGTATCGTCCAAAAATATTGTTTTTATGCTACACTACAAATTTCTGTATTTTATAACTTACCACATGCTTTATGCAAATGTGCGCCATTCCTGCAAGACTTCATTGTCCTATAATCCCTTGTCGCATCTTTCATAATTGTGTCATAGACACATATTTCAGAGCGGTCATAACATGGTGACTCTCCTTGATTGCAATTAGTAAAAGTACCGCCTTCTTTGCAACCATATATATTGGTGCTGTTTTCCTGTGCAACGTCGTAGTATACACCAAAGAGTGTAAGAAGTTCTGTGAAATATGAATATACATGTATGAGGGACATATGAGACACTTCCAAACCGCATTGATATATCATTGAATTACATGAATGCCTTTACAAATCAAATCCACTGGAAAGGAGATTTGTAATATATGATAACAATACGTCATGACAATTTTCTCGTTTGACCTCCTCCTTTTAACATGACCTCCTTTTACCATACATCAAAACCATAATTCGTGCCCGCATGTAATAGAGGAGCTTTGTTTTTTTTTGTGAAATATACCCTGCCATGATTAATGTTTGTAATGATAAAAAAAACTTATTCATATCTTCCATATAAATATGAATATAATATAATGTCACCCGTTTGATTTTATATATATGAACAATGCAGCCTTATTCAGTCAGTATAATTAATAGAAAACCTGATGATGTGTCGGCCTCGTCCTCAGCAGTCTGTCCCGGGCAATCCGTCATGCCATCGTGCATCAACGAGCCATCAAGGCACAGGCCAGAGTAGCATTGAAAACCATCACAGTGTCCAGCTAAAAGGAATATACGCGTGATCATAAACGTAGAGTAATGTTTGGTTAGTGTGGCAATTACACAAAGTTTATTTCATAAATATGTGATTTAGATGATATTTCTAATGTTTGATAATATGTGTCAATGTTATGTGTAGGAGTAATTTAACAAAAAAAATATTTATACGTTATGCAGTTTACCTTAATTTTGGATAATATGGGTCAAATCAATATGCATACATAAATATGTCTTGTTAAAGACTGATGTAGTACAAATAACTTTTTTATAACCTAATTTTATAAGGTTGTGTTTGGATATTTATTATTTTATGATATAACAATGGTACCTAGTAATTATATTCATCCAAACTTTAGAAACTAACAAACATTCTTTAACAACTTGCCAACTTTGTGAAATACATATATACCTACCACATTGAACTGCATCTTCATCACTTCCGTCCACACAGTCTGGCTGTCTATCACATGTTTTATCTGCGTCTATGCATTGTCCATTGTTGCAATGGAACTCACTTTGGCCACATGGTGCCAGAGCTAGTAAAAAGACAATATTTTTACGTCCATACAACAAAGCTAATTAGTTAAAAACCGAAAAACTACAGGCTTTATGTATGTATATATGTGTATATACATCGTTTATTGTTGCAACGTAATTCTCATTAATTAATATCCTTGACGCAAGTAAATAGATTATCAATGTTACTTTATTTATTTGAATATAGTTTAATGACGCGATCATGGACGGTTAAATTATTTATAAATAGCCATAGTTATTCACAAATTCACCTACCACAGTGTGTTTCATCTGAACCATCCAAGCAGTGCTCTATGAAGTCACAACGCAATGAAATTGAAATGCACTCTCCATTATTGCATCGATAATAAGCATCGGTACACTCTGTTCACAAATACAAACACTATTTCACTGTTCTTATAATTTCACGAAAATATGTTATGTATTTTTAGTATATGAAACATAAATAATATAAATTATGTATATTTTAATATATACTGAACAGATTAATCAATATAAAAAATAACATGTATTAAACTTTAGAAAATAATGTCAATTAAAAATACAAACATATCCAGGTTTAAATCATTTAAACTTGTAATCGGGTACTCATCGTTTAGAATTATACACATCATACCACCTACCGCATTTCAATTCATCGGAATTGTCTTTACAGTCGTTGACGGAATCACAGACAAAATCTGACGATATACACATCCCGTTGCGACATCTAAATTCGTTTTCTCTGCACTCTTCCTTATGTTCTATAAAATGAATACATTTAAACTTATGTAATTGGTCTGTCTCAACATTTAGAAATCAATAATGTTCTTGTTTATAATAAGACTTTAAACTTGAATTTCTTAATGTGTTTCTAGCTATCGTTATGTTTGATATAATTTCAATAGGTAGCGTTATGTAGTCAAGTCAGACAAATATTCAACGTTACCTAAACATTGATTAAACTTTTAACATTATGTTTCAACTGTTAATTATTGCCAAAGCATTGTAATATAATGCAAATTATGGCAAAGGGAATATATTAAATCCTTAATCATCTACAAATTAGTATTAGTTTTTCTTTATGTCAATCTATATCAAATAATACATCACGATCACTGAGAAAACGAGAAGTATATTCACCTGCTGCAGCTTTCATACATAAAACACTAGTTACGACTGTGTTATTGATGGAACATTCTGCTATAACTTTGTCGTAATTAATGGCTGCATCAAAACTGTCTTCCCTAAGTGCCTGAAAGAATGAGGCATTAAAAAATACAAATAGATGATGTATAACATATGACGATAATTTGGTTTATCAGAAAGGATACAGTTTTTAACAGGCATTACCCTAAATACCTTAGGATATCATCATTTAATTTTTAACTAGTATTGATTATTTTAAAGTATTGTTTAACAAACTTTACTTTACTCACCTGTATATATGAACAATTTGTATGTCCATCATATCCCGCAAGGATGTTTCCAATGATGTCAGTATGATTCCACAATTTAAGCAATCGGTCAAATGACAACTCGCTATAACTCTTAGGCAACTTGGGAATAGTAGCATTATTTCTTTCACAAAATAAAACAGCATCGTCCAAATGTAGAATGGTAGGGATGACATCATTGCTTTCATTGTTATGTATGTAGTTTGAATATAGCTGATAACAATTATCCTCCAACATAAACCATCCCTTTTCACAACCTGTTTAAAAAACAGTAGTTTGAACTTATGTACAAATAGACTCTTAAGCCAGTTATATTTGTCAGTAGCGATTAGATTATATTGTTCTAAATATACATTTATTTACTTTCACTCACCATTGTATTTTGATAACACTAATCCATACTCTTTAGTCGTATCGAGTTCTCCTTGATTCATCGTCACAAAATCTAATAAAATCAAAATAATAAAGGAACTAAAATATATTCTAATAGAATTATCTTCAATCAAAAGGATGTACTTCTTATTCAACGTTTCGGAAATTAGATTAATATTATGTTTGCACAAAGTGGGCTTTAAATTAGTTGGCATTTATTTATGAAACATATTTATTATGAGTCTTTTAAAATCCATACCTTCCGTGATATTTTCATTTCTTTGCAGATCCTCGGAAACCGGTTGCTTACAGATAACCCCTGCTCTAAACAAAGGATAATCGCAAGGTATCTTTATCCAGTTAAGCGATTCATGCGGTGAAGTATACAGAAATCCCGAACAAAGCGTGGAAGAATCAGCAGTTGGCTGTTTGAGATCAAAGTCAACGATTTCCGGGAGAAAACTATCTTCGAATACAGGAGGTTGTTTCCAGCCTGGTTTCGGGCGATACCAATCAGAATATCTGTTGAAATGATAAATGTGTGGATATGTTTTATCACTTCTATTTGAATATTTGATTAAAAAAACGTTGTCTCAGAATATAGAAACATGTAATTATTCTACATATACAATAATAAAAATTGATTATGCTTATGTGAGTTTCAGACAAATTATCATCAAACTTATGCGAAATATATTGTTTTTACTTTGGAATACATAAACATGAGTGATAACTATTTCCAGTTATTAAAATATGTTTTATGAAACCTTAAATGTTATGTGACACGTTAAACAATCAAACCCTAAATTGACGCCTGTTGTCCATTCATAATTTTGCTGTCGATTATGAAGTCCCAAAAAGATCAACCGATGATTCACAGCTAAAGGGGCAGCCTTGTCCCAGAACCACTCTGTTGCTAGAGTGTGCTATAATCACAAACAGCAACAGAAATAGTAAAACCAAAGATGGCTTATTTTTGAGATAAAGATGCGATTTTGACCTGACTACAACCAATTATCAAATCATTTGAATGATAAACTCATTTGTTAAAAATAAGGTAACAACTTATGAGATTTTGAGGAGATTCTGACCTGACTTTAATCAATTATCAAAATATTGAAATTATGAAATCATATTTTCTTGTTTTACTTCGATGATGCTCACATTATAATAAAATAATGTTACTATAAACAAACAAATAATATGTTTGATTATGTTATGTCATAAGAATAATATATAAACCTTGATAAAATAAGCTTCTTCATCATCATATATTGAAATCAGCGTTCCATTTTCCATCTCACATCTCTCTAGTGCAGCTTGCCATGTGGTTAGAAAATCATGTTCTTCTGGCGCGTAGTGACGAAGAATCCATTGATGATGACCATAGCAATAATTCCGCCATTCACTGTAGTTATCAGGGCATGCACCAGTTTCTAATAAAATGAATGGGAAACTAATGCCTTGGTTTATGATTTGTTTTGTTTATCCACCAAATAAATTGAATTCAAATGTTTTAATGGTTTATTCATTTAAAATATGTTTATATTGTAACTACAATAAACAAAGTGCAACCAAACACAACGTGGTCTATATTGCATTGAAAATAAAGTCAAACGTCTTTACATACGGAACAAGATTTGATTAAATTCTCTGGAATCATAAACTTATATAACAAAGTCTAAATGCGAATTAATATAATTGTTTTTTATTTATTTAATGCTTAGTCTTGTTATAATACAATCATTTACAATAACACATTTTACACTTATACAGACCTGGGTGAATTGATGGAGACGGGAATTTTTTCAATTCAAAATACAGTTTGAATTCCCATCGTTGTGGTAATAAGTTATCTCTAATTTGCAATTGAATACCGAGCTTTTGTTCAGGAGGTAACTGAAATTGCGAAATTAAACGATAACAATATTTCAGAAACTTGAATATATGTAAATTATATATGTAATTGTTCATTATTATTTGACATTGATGGAAACTTAAATTTGTATTTCAAAACAAATGTAGCAAATATCTTCAAAATGAAAAAGAGATCTGAGATTCGTACGATCCATTCATATAGGCTTGGTAACAATACCTAATTTTATAAACCAGGTAGACATATTAATTCATTGTGTTTATCACAAGATATATCAACATTTTAAACGGATACATACATTCACTTTATTTAAAAATACACAAGGTCACCTTGAATTTTCCAGCAGGTTGAAACAACTCTGTATCACCACAAAGAGTGAGTAAATCTGCTTCATACTGGCGCAGTTCTTGTGCATCCTTTGGAACTTCGATAACTGAAATATGTAACTCTTATATTGAAATATTACTCTAGAACATTAATAACGAAATATATTTGGTCATTGGTTTTCAAAATCAACACATATTTTACCTATATTTGTTTAAGTGTGGTTTATTTTTTCATTTATTTTTTAAAATTATATTTCTTATAATAATAAAAATAATAACTTTAAAATTAAATTGCATACTTTGAAACTTCAAATATTGATTTCAAGTCATGCATTATTATTAGTTATAAACACCATTTACTTATATCCTATAAAAGCATATTTTTGTATATGATTCTAAATATAAAATTATCTTTAAGATAATATAATTGATTATCAATGATTATTAATTTATAATACATACTCTTGAAGTTTTGCTCGCAGAGCGGATCTTTTACCCCTGGTCCCCTCACATAGAATAGCGTCACATCAAAATATATAGTCTGGTCATCGGGTGGAGTAAAAGTCCAAAACCATAAACCGGGCTCAACAAGACCGGGGAAATTGGGCGATAGTATAATTCCACATGTATATAAGGTTTCAACACGGGAATGGTCTTGCATTGACATAATGGGACAGTCTGTTTCATTTCCTGTGACAAAAGGTAAATATTAGTGAAGAAAATGATAGTTTATTGATCTGAAGCAATTGTATGAAGCATCAATACCAATGATCATTTCAATACCATATCACTACTAATTAAGTATACCATGTATAAAAGTATATGAACTACACTTTGACAATTAACTCATAGTTCTCATACCATTATCAATATCATATTCAATTATGTATTGACATAGAAACTGAAACTGAAACTTCATTTACCTGTCTCATCAACAAACACTAGAGCTCGCAGTTTTCCATCATTTCTAAAATGACCAGATGGATTGGAATACAGAACAAAAATGAGCTCATCATGCTCTGTTGCAAGTTTCATTCCTTGGATTGATTCGTAGCCACAAAATGGTCCTTCAATATAAATAATTGCAACGTATTAAACATACAAATTTGGCTTGAATATGTATCTGTCTGTTTGTTCCTATACTGAATCATTTTTATTAAATGCAGAATCAGATATAAACATAAGTTTAATTGGCAATCAAAAGGCATTCAATCAAAAATATTGACATAGTTTATACGCATTTGACTGCTAAATATGTTTTGTATATTTCAAAATATAGTTATACGTGCATACGGTAGTTGAGTTATCTTAGTATTTCAATTATTATTTTACAAAATCTTACCAAAAACCACATCATTTCTATCTGGTGATAGGGCGAGAAATCCGTCTTTCTCACAATTGCTTGCCTTTGGATATATATTGAAATCCAACAGCTCAATAGACAGGGATTTCGCTTGATCACTCTTGATATGCCATTGGCAATAAAGTCCACTTTCATAGCCATGTCGCGAATCATCAGAGGCCATTATTACCAATGGTGACATTGCGCTAACCAAATTGTTTTCGGTTGCATATGATCCCATATCATGTGTATAGAAAAAGGGCCTATAACAGCCAGATTCTTCCATTGACCATTCTATAAAGATCAAGAGTAATGCTTCTTGATTTTAAACGAAATGAACGAAATAAATGAAAATATAAACTATGTAATTAAAGTCGTAAACTCAGCATGCATAGGTGTCATATGGTCAAATGCCATAATATAACTCTAATTGCAACAATAATTGCAACAATACTATCTGCATTTCATTGAGATATCTGAATGGCACACACGTGCACATAATGCGTACATAATTTATTCAAACACTCTGATATGAAACCGAAACAGCTATACCAATCTCTTGAATTCATTATTTCAAATTAATTAGAACTATACGGAGTGTCCTCAGTAATTAAATTGCACGATGAAAGGAGTCCAAAGGGTCAAGCAGTTATTTACTCTGTACAAATTGCATAGAATACCTAATTACCTGAGGCCTCAAAGAACGCTTGAAGGTTTGTAGGAGCACCGGAAAAGGCTGCTTCAGAAAGCTCAATTAGGGCACAGAAGTAAGGAACTTCTAATAGTTCATTATATTGTGCATCATCGGTCCATAACTTGAGAGGCTGAAGTGTAACCTCATTGCCAATAAATATCTGTTTGTTTTAAAAGTAAAGTAGAATATGTATTTTTACTGCACATACATATTCCATTTAAACATCTCATTATAGATCAGTAATAATGATTTTATATGCTAAATATAAAAACTGTTTTTCTTTCTATTTTTTTTATCTTATACATGAATACATAAAAAAGATAACACATAAAATATATATCCTAGATTTTAATGAGTAATCTTTTATCATAAAAGATATATATCCTAGATTTAAATGAGTAATCAAACCAATATCTCACCGTAAGCGAGGAATTCATTGATAATGTAAAATCTAAGCGTAGTTGTATTATATAGCCGATAGGAACTTCAATAAACCATTTGAAAACACGTTGTTCCTCTTGAGGATTATATATGACATTTTCTCCAAACTCGAATCTTCCAGATTTGCCATTCAAATAGCGTTCATCTTTGTTCATCACCGCATCATCATCTTGAACGGAAAACCAGCAATGTAATATATACATATTTCTTATTTGGATTTGATATATATATATAACGTTTAATTGGAAAGGGTTTCTAATGTTCTATCAGTATTTGACATTTGAAAATAACAAGCACTTTCATGTTAAAATTAGAATAGTATTTATATAGTTATATTTTGTATTTGTGTAAAGGTAATGCGTCTAGTGCGCCTTCGGAAACACATTT
>LQRL01132048.1:3049-14713 GCA_001703475.1 Hydroides elegans | reverse complement strand
GCATATTATCATTATGCCATTATTTTAAATAATCTAAAAAAGGCATAATACGCATATTATATGCATTATAAAACATTTTCAGGTTTGGTGCTTTCATTTTCTAATGATTTTATAGCATTATTAATTATCACTTTTATAAGCCAATTCACCAGCCTACCATTAATTAGATCAGAGCCCCCGATGAAAGCACTTAGAGTGCGCTTCTTAAGGACTTCATTGGACACAAAGTTGAACTCCTCTCTTGTATTTATTGACACTAATAGGCCCCCGTCTCTTTGACACTGCTCATTAGCCTGTCCTGCATTTAGCGTCCCACCGGAGAAATATTTATAGGAGTGTCCATTGTAATTTGTCCATGTATCATTAGTGGCCATCTCAGCTGAAACATAAGTTATTCATTACTGAAAGATACTGCTTGATTTATATTGGAGCTTAATAAGCAAAATATGTATTTTCTATTGTCTAAACTCCGACATTTTTTTTTAATATGAAACAATTTTCTTAAGATTTGTTTCAGTTAATTATATTTAGATTAGATCATACATGCACATTCCTTATTTACAAATATGGTTAAGAGTTTATGTAATATTGTAACATTTCGAGCTTTTTTACCTATTTCTTATTGATCACCATAAATTGTAAAGTGTTACATGTCAAGTAATAGCAATTTAGTATAAGCAATTTTGTAATTATTTCAGCAAACATATATTGTACGTGTTTTATTGGCATAATTAATTGTTAGTAAGACTCCTTTAATGCTTGGTTGCCCCTCAATTATCTTTTCATTCAGCTACTTAAATCATGAAAAGCCTTGGACTTACTAACCCCCTTAGCTTCCCTAGATGCTTTTCTTTGATTGTGAATAATAAATAAAAACTACTTACGCTGACAAAGCATAATGTAATCATAACAACAATTTTCGTATTGGCTGCAAGCTTGATTACAGTAACATGGTCTCCCGGGCATGTAGGACTCTCCACACTTATCAATACATGTGTTCCAATCGACTTCTTCTCTTACTTGCCCTTTTAACATAAAAGAAAATACGCTTTTAAGATTGTATGCATGTCAAACTCAAAAGCAGTGAACAATCGTGAGGAATTAGGGGGTTTAATAATTGGGTCAGGTCCTAGTTGAATCAGTAATAAATGGGCTTTGAACGGGTTATTTATATATCTTTCAAAGTATGATACATGACGTTATGTATTTCAAAGGGGTTTGATGTAATTTCTAGGATTAGTTGAATATAGCCCTTAATAGATTGCTCTCGAAAAATTGTATTTCTATTGAATCTATGTGGTTGGTTTATGGTGTAGAGTAAATTGTCAAATAAGTCGTCGGAGTAAATAAATAATCATAATCAATGTGTGTAATAATTGTGAAAAAGATATATTGTAGGCATTCAAAATTATTAGGAATCATGTTGCCAAATATGACACAAAAAAGAGCAATTTACACATTTAAGCAAACTGCACAATTCATTATTGATACCAAAATGTGTGAAAAACAAATCAACTTTGCCACCTATTAAATACAACGTATTCAACTGTGGTTCACTCAGAGGTTTATACACAAAGCTGTCACTTGTCATTCATTGCACATGGCCTGGAAAAACAAGCTTTAACATTTCAACATCTAAAAGAATCACCAGTCACCGCTTGTGGCTAACGAAGCATTGTGACCTTGTGACATGTTTCCTGATGTGATGGCAAGATATAAAAAAACGCATGTTATAAATAATGAAAGAGGCATGCAATAGCGGCGTAATGGACATGTGCGTTTGATGATTTGTCTTACACAATGGGGTCTTTAATGGGATCTTATTGCGTCTACTTGTGTGCGTATGAAAGAACACAACTAATGTGATTGTATTTTACAATGGGGTATCCCAGTATAAAACATCTATTATATTAATGTAAGAATTAAAAGCTTAATAAATGTCGAAATTTAAACTTTATATGAGCAGCCTCGAGCAACAGTTGTCATAAATAGCTTATCACTTATTTGGTTTACGCTAAAAATGTACCATAAATACTATTATACCACTTTTTTATATAAACATTTTTTATATAAACATTTTTTATAAAAATATAAATTATGAAATTGTATAACATCGGTATAAAATCTGTATAATTGTATAATGATATGAAAATTGATAACATGGAAATTAACTCTCAAACGTCTGGGTATATTTTACAAAATATACATGATCAAATTCAGTATAAATATATGTTTATTCTTCTTTTCTTTAAAAACTTCAACAAATAAAGTTTTTTGAGATAAGTGAATCACAACAAACACGAAGTTTTGCATCATATATTGACTAAATATATTTATACAATATATGAATCATTTAATTTAGTTGTATTGATTTAAAGTTTGTGGTGATCTGTTGTCTTTATTTATATCCGATTATTGCAATTTACATAGTCAATAGGAAGAGGAGAGTTATTTTACCTAAAGAACACTTGAGCCGTTTAGTGATTTTTTAATTATAAATAAATGTTAATGCAGAATCGGACCAATTCAAAATGAGTTATGTTAAAAGAAGAGACAACTTAGCAAAATTTGATTTGTTTTGATTTGTAATGTGTTTTCATAAATAAAATCTACACATTATTGTTATTCAACGGCAAAATAATAATCAGTATTAATAATCAAAATAAAGACAAGGTATATTATTTCTTATAAATTATAGAAAATAAATATAACGATTCTTATTTTAATTGACAAGAATGATGATAAAACTAAGCCCAAAGATCAGAAATATATGTCATGTTAAATATTTCACTTATAATTGTTGAGTTGCATATTAATGACATTGAATTTTCTTTAAGAAAAGAGTTTTTGAATAGGAAACTATTATAGTAACATAGCCCTGGTTGTTTTCTTCCATATATCGTAGAAGATTATTTATGTTATTTTAAGTATTAATGATAGACAACTAAGAATATAATTTTATTTTTCATATTCTCTATGTGTGCGTTATTATACAACCTATGATGATTGACAAAAAAAACAAGCAAAAACTCTCTTTCAAAAAGCAATATCATATTTCAATGTTTTTATCATTTATTTGTCAAAAACTGATTGGCAGATATAATTCTAATAATCTAAGTACTATTTTAAGGAAACGTATGCATTATTTGACAAGTAAAGCTTATGTGGTAACATGTTAAATAACAAATTCTTTGATAAAATCGAATTTTAACATAAACGCATTTGAATAATTTTTATTGATGAAATTCATTACATAAATTTGTGTCTAATTGTCCATATGGCATCGACATATAAACGCCAAAATGTAAAGCAAAGCAAATGTCCGTCAAGTAATTTACTGTTTGATATAATATCAATGTTGCCAGGTGATACGTTTTGAATTACCTATTTTGATTTTAATGAATGAATCATGTATTTTGTTGGGATTTACAGATAAAATTAAAATAGTATATGTTTGTTTATTTGAGGATATCAATTAAATACAACGAACTAAAACAGACTTTCATTATAAATGATGGATATTATTAGTACAACAAAACATCAAAGATTCATATAATTGCTTGTTGATCCCTCAATTTTGACCGCAATCATTCGAAGTACAAAGCATGCATTTTATATTATTTTGTAATGCAGTCAAAATATAAAAATGATAAATCTAATAATGCAAATAATGCTCGACGCAAACAATGTTTTGAAAGGCTGCAAAACACATTAATTTAGTAATATGTTAAATGGAAAACACATTAAGTTAGTAATATATTAAATATATATATATAACAAGAGCTAGTGTTAACATTCATATATACTTAATCATGTTAATTTTAATAAATTTACAAATGCCATGGTCATAATGACATATATATCCATCCAGAAAATTTTATTTGCATAGTTGTTCTAAGGCTTTGTTCCTAAAATTATATTCAAAATAATATTGAAGTGAATTGTATACCATGTATTATAAATTGTTATACTCACCTATAGCCTGCAACAAGAGGCTTAAATTAATTATAAGTCGTAGCATAGCGTTCAATATCTGCACCAATTATTATTTTATCCACATGGTTATGAAAAGCACATGAAACCATTAACTATTTGACAATTTATAATAAGATTTATGTTCCAATTGATTTCCCAAATTGATTTTACTAAATTGCATCAAATATATGTTTGGAAATAACACGTGTACATTCTAATAAACCATTGTTTTAAACAATATGTCATTTCTGCAAAATCTTTCACATAATAAGCAGTGCTAACCTATCAAGGTGCAGCCACTTATTAGAGCGGTCTTGCTGAGCAAAGCAAATTTGAACAGAATCGTTTTCAAGTAATGCGGGTAACCAATGGAGTAATATTTGTCCAAATAAAGCCTCTCCTGTGTATGGTCACTAACTGTACTCACGTGTGTACCATGCTGTACAGTGCATTTTGATATGAGTGTTTAATGTAAGACAGCGGATTAAATTATTCTCCAACATTGTACTGAAGGTCTATTTAGACTATTACTTATAAAAGAAAATAACCTTTGATTATAAATCATATCATGATGCCTCATAGTGTTTAACGAAACATACATGTTTTAAATTATTTCATTATTATTATTTCGTTGCAACTTCGTTTTAATAACATTCAGTCAGATACGCGCTACAATATATACTCATGATGTTTGTCAATACGTCTCCCCTTATATTGCTTCCTTGGTAAATGGTTTTCTTTTCAAGACATCGGAAACCTTACTCGAATATATCTGAGCGGCTCATTTACGATGCCAAACAACTATATCAAAAGGCAATGAAAAAAACTCAGTGCTTCCCTGGTAAATGGTTTTCTTTCAAAGTCATCGGAAACTATATCCTGATATATTTCCGCTTTATCAAAAGCAACAGATTAAACTCAGGGCTCCGTCGTAAACTAAACTGAATATTTTATTTTCACACTCTGTATTAAGATAGTTTACCCATTATTTAATAATAAATATTGTTACATGTATATAATTATTTAACTAAAGATGATATGTGAAATTTTGTTATTAACAAAACAGTATATAATAAACAAAAGTCTTTTCCATTTTTGATTATCATGTTTACATTTTAAACTAAACAATACGAATATAATTTGCAGTACAATAAAAATTATGAACATTTTATTCTAATTTTCCCTTCACATATATATCATTTAATAATCTAAACATAATTGTGTTTGTTTGAAGTGATATAAATCCGTTATGAAGGACAGTGTTATACACTATAAGATAAGTGTTTCCTTTACTAATTTCAAATCCTAAAAATTGTATATATTCACTCGCGTTTGATTAAGTGAGTAAAAATTATTTACTTCAATCTATTACAGTTACGACATCAAAACATATCTTATACAATATTCGAAACATATACATATGGCAACTCAATTATCGCTGTTTAAATTCGCTAGCACTTGAAATAATCATATAAATAGTTTATATGCTGAACGAGGCTAAGTTTGAGATAATCAATGCCTATTTCCTGATATCCAAGTCTACGCTTTTTCGGTGCACCTTTGCTTGGCCTCGTTAAACTATATAAATAGTTTATATATCATGTTCTAGCTACTCCTTTTCATGTTCTTAAGCATGATTGGAATTAAAATATGCAGTATATACATAAATGTTGTTTTTGCGATTGAATTTAGACAAATTGCTTTAAGCCGAAACCTCACTTCCTTGAGACTTTCTGATAGAAACAGTCGGTTTCGTGAGAATTGTGCGACTTGTTACTGCTTTGACGTTTGATTTGATATTTGTCGGTGGCTGGTACTTCTTCATCGCTCCTTTAGTCCTATAATTACCGAGGTGAACTTAATAAATATTAAGATTATAACCCATTACAAAGGTAACTCCAATCTCATTAATGATTGTGCAAAATGGATTTATTTAGTTACTTCCATATTTTTTTAATTGTTGATAAACAGTGATTACTTAAAGTCAACTTAACTTCTTATATGGTTCCTAAATAACATAACGTATAAATAACATAATTCAATTATTCAAACTCACTTTTTACACTCGATTGCAGAAATCGTGTAGAGTATTGGATTGATTGCAGAGTTGAGTGGCAAAACAAAAACGGCAATCCAGGCAGAAACCTGTGGCGGTATGGTGGCACCACCGAGTGCTGAGAATCCTATCAGGATGATAGGCACCTGAATTATACGAATCAACATATTTTATTTTAGTATTATGCTACCTAGCTAGATGTGGGTAAATTGAAATATTAAGCCATATATTGTTTCTTCATTTGAGTATGACATGTAAATCATATTTATTTCTAATCATTCTAATCATGTCTTTTAACATGCATGAAATATTTATATGAACATTATACTCTATTTTGTTGTTTTTTTAGTGTATCTTCTGTATCATAAAAGGGATGTATAGCAAGGGAAACTTAATAAATTTTAAAATCATTCATTTCTGGCAATTTCGTACGCATTTTATCATACCAGCAGTACGCTTATTTAGGTTAACAAACTAATTACCCTCATCCCCGCTGGCACAAAACCTAATCAAACCTTATGGTCGGTATTTGGTCACGATGAGGCTATGTACAAGCTAGGTTGAATGACTACTTCAATATGCACATACCCAGCAAACAAAGTCCGTTGCCACAATTAAAGCCAGCTTTTTCGCAAGTTTGTATTCATCCGCGCTTCCAGTTGATTTTTCTGCCATTGCATCGAATGACGATTTGACTTTCAGGAAAATGATTATGTATCTAAGATAATAGTTTTTCAAAACGAAAATCATATTTGGCATATACATAAATAACAAAAAATAAATGAATAGCCAAAAATAATATATTCAGATTATTTCCCTAAATCATGGTCTTCAAGTAGCTTTATTCGTTTTAATCAATGAGATCATATTTTATCATATAATAATACGGTAGAAAAGGCTTCAATTTATACATTTACATAAAAATGTTGTTTTGCATGGGTTCAAAATAAACAGTCAATATTTACTGTGTCGTTTCAAACTTACCCGATGAATATAATGATGAATGAGATCAAATTGAGAACCAGAAACACAAACACTGAATATTTCCATCCAGGTAAACGTCGATTAGAGACAATGAATGGCAAACACACACCTGACAATTTATTCAGTCGTTTAACGTTGTATATATCATAGCTATTCATTATATATTGTGGTCATTTCTGATATACTATTGTGTTCATTTGTCATTCAGATTGTCTTTTACGCTGCACGATACTTATTTGCATGAATATTGTATGATTCACAATTTATTAAAAAAAATTAAGATAAGATAGATGCTTGATTAGATTTGAAACATAGGTTGCCTTGATAAATGTTGAATCATTTAACACATTCTCATTTTGCTTATAACTTGCAATTTATACGTACCCGTTTGTCCAAAGTACGCATCACCAAATCCCGATGCTTTGCTTAGAGGCAAGACGCTAATAAACAGACAATACAGCCATCCAGTTGCAACAACTAGATAGGCGTATTTCATTCTTAATTTGCCGTACTTCAGAGGGTTAGACAGTGTCAAGCATCTACAATAGGCAAACGATAATGACTTTTTAAAAGTCATAGCCTAAGACATGCATGTTCTAAAGACTAAAAATTGAAAATTAAAATATGGAACTGTTTATTTATATTATTAACATATGTCACCATCAAATCGCCCTCAAACTTTAACCGTTAAACTCTCAAAATAATTGATTGCTTAAACATACCTTTCAATAGTTATAACTGCCAACATGAAAACCGACGTTTCTGATGACAACATGGCTAAAACTCCTGCGAATTGACACAACCGACCTTCGCGCCATTCATCCGCATAGACAATATAGCTAAAAAGAAAAATCTTACATCATTGACAACTTATGTATAGATAAATTTCGTATGAATAAAGTTTGATATTGTTGTTTTTAGATACTAATACTTCATAGTGATGTCATTTTATACCTAAAACAAAATTAGCAAATCTTTCTTTATATAATTGAAATTATACATGTTAAAGGTGTACCAATACTTGATTTGATTATGGTACGTTTTTTTACATTTCGTTCATTGATATTATTTAATAGCGTTCAACAAATGCGTCAATCAAGTTTACCAGTCATATAATTATACTTACTTTCCACGGTAATAAACATCTGCCGAGGCGATAATCAAAAGATACACTCCCATTAAAAAGTCCGAACATCCGAGATTAATGATAAAGAAAGAAGATACTTTATGTCTGTCAGTTTTTAGTCTCCATGCAACAACAAACAAGTTGCCAACCAACGCGATGCTAAATTACAATACAAATTAGTTTAAGGCAAATTCAATTCGTATTATCTTAATATCATTAAATCAAACTAAACTTGATGGCCATTGTATGGCATTACCCGATTTTGAATCTATATACTTCAATCTTATGTCAATCGTTTTGAAATAATATGAATTGTGCTTTTGCTATTTTAGAACAGTAGTTCATAATAATATATGCCATTACTATATTTACACGTATTATTTTTCTTATTTGCTATAAGTTTTGAGACGTAATATTTCCATACCTTCCCAACACCCATATAGATGTTTGAAGCGTTGGATTTGCCATCAGATCATCACAATTTGAGAAAGCATCCGCTTCTGGAGTGCAAGTCTCGACGTTTTCAGCGACACAGCAAAACTTGTATTCGTCGGTATGCAGAATAGCCAGGGATGTGAGCTTAATGCAAAATGGTATACAATAATTGGCAACAACGAGTACACTACACGGTTACCTTATATATTTTAACATCCAAAAGCATATATATGTAGGTATGTAACAAAGCGTATATGTGAATTATATATGTGAATTATTATTTGAATTAAGTTACTTATTTTAATTTCGGTATTGAGATATAAGCAAAGCTTTGATTTTCCTACCTTATCAAAAGTGCCTTTTCTGACGCTATGTAGGAAATTCTTTTGAAGCATCAGTATTTCTAATGAGGAGATCCATTTTAATACAGAAGCGCTTATAGTCTCAATGTAATTATTCTCGAGGTTAAGCTTTTTCAGATTTATCAATCCGTTAAACGCGTCATCATTCAGTCGAGCAATTTGATTATGGCTTAAATCAAGATCCAACAGATTCTTCAAATCAATGAATAAATCGTTGCTTAAATCGATTATCCTATTATAACTCAAGGTCAGTCTTGTTAGCCAATGTAGATTTTTAAATACTCCAGTTGATAACATCCGTATTGTGTTGTGTGATAGAAACACGCCTCGTAAATGTCTCGTCTTAGATTGAAAGGGAACCGGAATGCGTGTTATGTTGTTATTGTTGCAGTTAGCGATGCCCCCATTGCATAGACACACATGGCATAGGACATCTGAAAAAAAAATATTAAATTTATGTTAACATTATCCATCTTATATGTTAGTACTGAAATACATTCCATATATGATAATAGCCGGTTAACAAATATGGGTAGAAAACAGTACTTAGTGTCATTTACTGAAACAAATTTGTATATCATAGATAGTATGTCTTAAAAGCATGTTCTCAAGTATTTGATTAAATGATTGATCGATTGATGTAATTGATTGAACAGCTACCTGGTACATCACAGTATCTTTCATCGTCACCATGAATGGGGCACTGCTTTACACCATCGCATACCTCTTTGTGTGGTATGCATACTTTTGAATCTTTACAATGGAACATTCCTGTGAAATTAAACAAGTATTGCGATATGTGTATCACATTGTGACGTTAGATAAGAATGAAACGTGGCATTCGTGATTAAAAATAAAATGAGTACCATAAAGCAATTGTATCTACAAATAATTTTAAAATATGGTATATAAAAAGTTTTACCTGGACACACTCTTTCGTCACAATCCATTTCATCATCTCCATTCGGGCAATCAATTTGCGTATCACATAGTTTTCTTGGTGGAATGCAATGACTATTTTGACAGTGGTACATCCCTGGGCATTCTGCTGAGGCTATTAAAAAGAAATTGAAATTTAAAGTTCAAATTTGTTTGTAAATATAATTCAAATCAAATATCCAAATTTTCATAAATACATTACATCCCGTGAAGCTATTTATTTCATGTTTCAGAAATCTTGTTATCCAATATCGAAACCAATAGATCAATTATACATTATGAAAACATATATTTTTGTGCAAATACATGGTTATGCATGACAAATAGTCAGGGCTTTATTATGTCAAAAATGAAATAGCTTGACAGAATGTGCTTAAACAATTGTTAGAATACTTACAACATAATACACTCAGATGAGCACCATCTCTACATGAAGTGAGTACATTATAGTTCCTCGTTTCATCCACATTCATTGTGTCATATATACATGTTTTTGATCTATCAAAACACTGTGACAAACCAACATGACAGTTAGTGTAGAATGGGCTTTCCTTGCATCCATAAATTGAAGACACATTATGTATAGCTTCTTTGTAGTACACTTCTTGATATGTCAACAGTTCTACAATAAATTGGTTAATGAATCATATTGATTGAACATAATTGGATAAAATATTATATCTATTATATTATAAACTATGCAAAGTGCATTATAAATATTATATATTAAACATTTATACGTTGATAATGGTATTATCATATGAATGTGAATAAATATAGCGTTTAATTTATTGAATTCCAACGTCAATGCCACTCAGGATTGTTTTGGTATAAACTGTTGTATCATATTGTGCAATGTATGGATTTAAAGATACCTGTCTCTTGTTCAATCTCGTCTTCTAGTGTCAAGCCGGGACAATCGGTTATTCCATCCTTTTCCAACTCACGATCAAGACATATTCCAGAATAGCATTGGAATCCGTTACATTGGCCACCTGTAAGGAATTTACGAACAATGTAGAAATGCTATTATAATTCGTTTTATTCAAATGATATAACCATTTATATAACAATATATGTGTTTCCATGTGTTATTTGTACTTATTATAGAAGCAGACCCACCGACACATGATACATTTGTAACAATCATTTAACATACAAAGTTACTTTTATATGATAAACTGTAAATGCCCCTTTTTGTGCAAATATTGATCTATATTACAACGTATGAATTTCTGATGAAATATGTAACTTCCGATAAATACTTGGAGTTATATACTGTAATGGTCCCCGTTTCGTGGTTATGTCGTACATGAAATATAAATATAGAGAAAATAACCAAACTTACTACATAGATGTGCTTTTTCATCACTTTGGTCAGCACAGTTGTGCCTTCTGTCGCAAACGTTGGCTGCGTTAATACATTGACCATTGTCGCAACGAAACTCATCGTCATGGCACTCGGCTAAAACTACAAGTATATTTAAACAATAACATAAAGATTATACAACCGTGAGCTGTGATTTGTTTGAATAAAATAGAAATAAAAATGTGGGGATAATTTGTTAATAAAAGAGGTTTACAGTTCTAAGTCAAAACGGAATATCTGATATTGAGAACTTTATATTAATAGTGAAAATAAATGCACACAAAAGACAAAATATGCGAATCTAGTCAGCACAAAACATATATGTGCGCGGCATATTTAAAAGACATAGGCATGCATTTTATAGACATGCATTTTATCAAAACAGCTAACAAATTGCCAAAATCAAAATATTAAGATA
>LQRL01132025.1:0-13718 GCA_001703475.1 Hydroides elegans | reverse complement strand
ACTGCCTAGTTGTATCTACCTTTGTGGATCCGCGGCTCTTGCAACGACAAGGAACCATACAGATCTCGTTAAGTCGTGTAGAGCACTATTTTTGAACTCTCTTACATTCACATTTAGTTAAATGATTTGAAGGTTGGTTGATTTGATCAGTGTGGACACCCCCGAACATGTTTATTTATTTTCTAACTGAGACAATTATTTTGGAAATACAATGCGGGCAATGTAGTAGGCCTATCCTTCTGATATCTTCTAATACATCTTTTTGATAAGCGATGTCTCGAAAAATACCTTTGTTATATAACGTGTATTCAGAAAAACCCATAAAATAATAACATACATTTGAACTGGTGTCTGAATACCAGTTTTGTTTATTTATTTATTTGTATGATGTATTCTTATCAATGCATGGTTTCGATATGAAATTATAAACCTCTAAATAATTATAAACGGAAGGGATTCATACTATGTGTGAGGTAAGATTGACTTTGTGAGTAAAATTGGTAGAATCCGAAGTAGAAAATATTCGCAAACGGTCCAACAATGTAAATGTGTTCATAGTCGTAATCAAGTAATAACACGGATTTGTAATCACGTGACAGTTTGCGAATAGTTTTGGTTAAACATGTTAAGTCAATTAATCAGAATGTTATACGAAACCAAACAGATATCATATTATATAAGTACATATAAAACATTAAATTAGATATAATTAGTAAAAATTAGATGATGGTTCTGCTTAAATTCAGTATGATATAACGTGGATGGTATGAAGTACATTTTACAAATTATACTAAATCAACTTAACTAATAGTTGCATGGAACCAGTTATATACTAGGTTTAGTTAAGATAATACAAAATGTGTATACTTACAAGGTGAATGATGAAATGGAGACGGTGTGAAGTCGGCAGTCAGCCTACTCGGGTGAAGCGACGGCGGGCAGTGGAAACAAAACATCTCGTGTTCAATTATTAATTTCCCTAATTAGATTATTTGTTGTGCATCTAAAACTCGATTCTTCGCGTGTTGTTCACAGCGTTTAATGTGTTATTCCAAATCTGAGGTTTATCAATCAATCAGTTATGAGTATGTGATATGTTGTCCAATTTTACGTCCACTATAAATTTGATATTGTATGTCCCTCCTTGATTTTTATAATATGTTCGTTATTGTAAACTATCTGTAACATTGATTGTAGCATTTATCTAAACATAGACATATTCGCTAAAGCAACTGACTTATAACTCTCAAATTCACATAATTAATTGCAGTTTGTGTTTTGAAGAAAATAATATTTCATTCCTTTCCCATATCATTCCAAACCGGGAATGCCATGAATCTCAGGCTGTTCTCTCATTTTGTACGTAGCAGACCAATGTTTGATGCGTTAACTTAATTTCGGGGCGCCACGGCGGAGGGCTACTTTTGACTTTGCGCGGCCCACCATAATCCCTAGTGGATTTCTCGCAAGTTGATTGGCTGATAGATGCTGGCAAATCAAATCCGAGCATATCCATAAAGTCATTTGCTTGGGTTGCCTCTTTCAATAGAAAGACTGGGCAAGTGCCTGTTTACACGGGAAGCGGCAGCGACAAATATACTTATATGTTCTTTATAGAACTAGCGGCGATTTGTCGCTTGTCAAATAAAGAACATATAAAGAACATAAGTATTTGTCGCTTCCCGTGTAAACAGGCCCTAGTACAGTTGGGCATGTTGCGCTATAGAGACAAATGGGAGCGGGGTCTTTATTAAACTTTTTTATTACTTTCATAGGCCCATATACCCTATGTATGTAAGGTTCATATACTAATTCAATTGTGTGTTTAGGTAAATTAGATTTGTCAGTTATTGCTATGAGTGTCTGTGATATAAAAATGAATTATTAATTTAATCATACCTAAGTAGATAAAGCATTATTGTAATATATGCAATAAGGGGTATCTCAAGATAATGCTTAGTTACATTAAGGGTTTCGAATTATTTTGATAGGAATGCCACAAAGCAAATTAAAGAAATGACAAAAGGCACAATAGACTTTGTACATGTACATGTAATTAAATTTTGTAATGATGATATGGCTTATATGATTTATAAGGTGGAAACATACAGTTGGTTAATAAATGAATGTCTCAAATCAAACTTAAGAAAATAAGAAATAAACAGGTTAAAACGTAAACAATAAATCATACGCCATTTGAAAATCCATGTCTTATAACATACGTCCGACGTCGAAACGTAAAAAAGTCATGAAAATAGATTACGGCCAAATTAGGGGCTTTGCAAGATACACAAGGCAAAAATGTCAATATTTTTGCCCTGAATCCATTTCACTTTTCATTTTCCCATTTGGCAATAAAACGCCTTAACTTCATAATCGCCGATGGTGCAAAAAGGGGTCGCGGAAGGGCATTTGATTCGGTGATCCCTCGACAAATAGCCAATACGGGCCTGAGCATATTTGTAAATTTCCTTTAGCGGTTTTCCCCTTATGATTCATGTCGTCAATTATGTTCCTAACGAGAATCTCAGAAACGCATACAAACACGTATTTAGTTTTAAAACGTTTGTCCATATTACCTTTCGAATAAGAAATAAATTAGAGGACATTATAATGGGTAAAGCTAAAAAAGCTTCCAATATGGACATGCCCTAATGCTCTTACACACGAACTCACACACACATCAAAGCCCCCGTTGGTTAAAAACGCTAATCACATTTTAAATTGTAATATGAAATACATTGGTAAAAGGTTTTTTTAGAAGAAAAGCCTTAAATCTCGTCCTATGTGACCAGGCCCTAATTCCATTTCAAATGAAGTCCGTCCCCCTTCCCCACTATAGATCATAATAATGTAATAAGAGACATGGCAGTTTCGATATCTCGTAGCGCTGTTTTGGAGACAAATACAATTACGTTTACAAGTGATCAAATAATGGAGCAAAATGTTGGCGGGGCTTTAGATCGAGATCCCCAGAGGTAGCGGGCCGTTCGATTGAGAAGCGTAAAAAGATTATGGGTGTGTGTGTGTTTTGGTGTGTCGATGGGTAGGACGTGGAAGGCAGTGTGGTTTTGAATTGAGTGACGGATGTTTACCAAAATAGGAATTAATATGTTTTGCAAGATCATGTGTTTTCATATATACGTGTATTTTATCACATGGCCTTCTGTTTGATATTTTGACATTCATATCTCTCCATTTTTTCATTCTGTCATTATATGGTTGAACCTATTGTAAGTAATTTGTTCCTTAGATTTGGAGTGTCCGGGTTCATTTGAAATGCTGTTTAATCACAAAACATTTACGTATCGCATCCATATCGAATCCGGCCCAAAAAGTTTCCGCCCAAAAAGTTTCCGGTCATTAAGTTTCCAAAATTGACAACATAGGACAAACAGTTTCTAGTCAAAATTATCTAAATACAGATGATGAGCATTATCATTTTTCTTATTATATTATTAACAGTGTTGTAGGGCCGAAAGCCAATAGGAAATTAACTTTTTTTTTGCACAAGTTGAATATTGAAGCACCTTTGTGGTTGGAAACTGTTTGTCCCATGTTGTCAATTTTGGAAACTTTATGGCCGGAAACTTTTTGGGCGGAAACTTTTTGGGCGGATACCCGAAATACAGCTATATATATCAGATCCATTCATAGACAAATTCGCTCATGAAAAGAGTGCGGATCTAGAAAATGTTAGATATGGGGAACAGCGAAAAGCCTATTTAATAACCAAGTGGGGGTGGGGCTCATATATATATTTTTTAATATTATAGAATAGCCGAACGGGAAGGGGGCGCCCGCCGCGTATGTCTGACCATATTTAGATCACTGCCGGTGTAGCCTGCAAATTCGTTATCTGTTCTAATTTGTAGAATGAATGCAACTTAAATTCTCTTTACTATGGTGAGTTGTATGGTTATTCACTTGGTTTCTCAGATTGGGGCGTGGTTGACAAAGGGTTCACAGGGGCAAAGGGCAATAACCAAAGCCCCATAAGGGAGAATTCCAAACCCGTATTATCGATTCCCCAAAACATTCCATATAAAACCATTCCTCCCCTCTCTAATCATCAATAAAATGCAATTTATTAGATCATCGACGACGAATTCACACCCTCTGATAACATTACGATGGAATCAAACCCTGATTCAAGAGCGATTATGTGTTGGTGTAATGAAGCAGATAATAGTGTTTTCGCATCGGTATTTATCGGTGTTTGTTATTAACGATTTAGATTTAGACTCTATTTAGTTCTATTTAGATCTAATGAAAGCGTTAGTGTTTATTATTTACTATTTGGATCTTAGTAGAGCATTTGTGTTTATTATTTACTATTTAGATCTAATGATAGTGTTTAGTGTTGCTTCTATGCTGTTTAAAGGCCTGATGAGAATATTTAGTGAATAAAAGTAGTTTAAACTACTTAATATTTCTTCATTTGCTCGGCGATGAATTTGTTGTCAAGGCTTTGGTAATTTACATGATTTTATTTCTTATCTTCAAACACGTTCAAGAAAAATAACATAATCTGTTTTGTCGATTCCTAATGACTGCACTTTGATCTTGAATCTAGTTTAACAGATAACATTACTGCATTTCCATATTTTTTATATATATCTCCCGAACATTACATGTTACAATCATATATTTTATTTGATTCATTTATAGATGTGCTACCATTCTTCTTATGAAATTTCTTTTCGAAAAAAAGGCGAAACGAGATGAACATATAACCGGATATCGCCGACACACAAAAAATAGTGTCCTCACTTATTTAAACCGAATAATTACTCCACCCCAAAGGACCCCGCTAATTCAGTTGTCAATGCTCATTTACAAATCGAGAGTTATCAATTATGCAAGCAGTAATTAAACAACTCCTTGTTAGTACGGCAATCAGACTAATTTTAAGAGCAACTCGTCTCTCTTGGGCTTCGCGGAAAACGTGAGCAGAAATTCCAAGGATGAAACTACTTTTACACGGCGCATGGGTTTTTAAAAAGAGGGCAAATGCAAATTATTGTTCCTATAAAACATGTGAATATAACATGGACAGGAGTACCCAACGAACGATTTTTAGAAGTTGGTTTGACACGACTTATTTTGGTATGAAACGAATTCATTTGCAGCTTTGAGTGATGAAATATTATTACTTCAGGCCAAAACTCTTTTTTTTTGTTTGCTGGCCAGGAACGTCCGAACGTTGTTGCCAGCAAGAAAACTCCTGCATATCTAATGTCCCTGAAAGTTAACTTCGATTTGTATGATCCCTAATTCGCTCAAAACAGAGTTCATTTTGTGTAATATAGTTACATTCTATGGACATGATTTTCAAAAAATAAACAAAAAGGGAATTTTTATAATTGTTCTGTTATGTAAAAATGCAAGCAAGAAAGATTTTCTAGCAGAATTAATATTTCACAAAATAAATCGCTAGGTACTCCTGAATGGATAAGCGTTGACTAGTAATTAAGTTGTCGGCATAAAGGTTAAAGTGAGGGTGTAGATCTTAGAAAAATGTGAATTTGTTTAATAGGCATGGACTTTTATTTAAGAAATTTGCTGAAAAGTTACTTTTTGGTATATTTAATTATAAACTAATCGTATATATATATTTTTAATTTCTAAATTTAACTTAATAATTTTGCACTCAATCCAGATAGTTATGCTATTTGAGGCAAAGGCCTCGTCAATTAGATATATTACTATGTTTGTTGACCAAAATGTTTATTTTTATAACAAAAAAACATAATATATTGATATCTGCATCAAGTTCATATCAAATTGAATATAATCTGCCTTTAAGACAGTCTTTTAAACAAAATATGAAAGACGATTTCTCTATATTAGTTATAGATTGATTGCTGTGAAAATTGCTATTGTTGACATGTGGCCAGCTCACCATATTCATAATTGATGGATGGGGGTATGTTAGTTTTTCCGAATTTCTTTTCCCAACAGCCTGATAGTAAAAAAACTCCCTCCCAACTTAATTGTACCATTTTTAAACGATAATAGATTTAACACTTTAGACCGCATTTAAGGACCAGACCCAACGCGTTATCGGCTTATCCTTAGATTAGCCCTTGTTTAGGGCTAGCCATATGAATAAGTCACTATGTTTTTCTTCATTTAAATGAAATCCTTTTTATCAAGGAGTTACATGTATATGTCGTAGTCAATCTGTGAAAACCACGTATGCTGACATTCGCTAAAATTTCCAGGCATTGTCAACATACGCTGAAATTTGCCCTGAGAAATTACACAGATTGACTGATATGATTTGCGACGAATAAATTATTGCGATAGACTAAACTGTGTTTATTGATATTATCACTAAGAATAAGAAATAAATGTATTTTCTAGGGGTAATGAACTGCCGCTAACATGTATCAAAGATATAGTTCAACATAATAAAGGCTAAATAATAGGATTAGTGTTATGTTATGTAATGCTACGTTTGTGTTGACTGTTTAACATACCGAAAACCATGCATTTGCGGTTTGATTAGATTTATCAAAAGGATCATTTATAGATCGCAATGTGCAGGACACGTAATTCAAATTATAGTATGAACTAAACCAATGAATCATAATGCTTGAATTTCAATTGCAATTGAATCGAACAACGTTCATAATTATATATTAAAATTAAGGATCAAACATTGCTAGCAATATTCAACACACATAATTCGAACTATGTTAAGGTACGGACAGGCAGAATTTTGCGATTTCTTGGGTCGCGATTTAAAACGCAAAGTGTGTTCACGCACTCGCGAAATTGGTTTCGCGATATTCCTTTTTCTATATTCAAATCAAATACCTTTTAAATGTTAAATTCGGCAAATATATAAGATGTAATCTGTATTGACGCAAACACACAAACAATCCGTTTAATCCGTTTAAGCCTTTGTTTATTGCACTGTTTCTTACCAAATTATTTCTGACATAGAAATCGCAAAATGTACGTGAACAGATTTCGCTCTATCGCTGGGGACATAGTCCAGACACAATATCGCAGGGTTTCTATATTTTCTTTAAATTATTTTGCGAAATATTTCGCCGCTGGCTGTCCGTACCTTAAAAGAAGAAACCCACATTACACTATGAATAGATTCCAATCGAAGCCGAAAACGCTCATATTTATATATTTGAAGTATTTTAAAACCACCATACATAGTGCTATTATCGAGACTAAGTTGATCCCAAATCATTAAAATTTAATATTATTTGATACATTAATCTAACAGCGTATTAACGATTTGCGAACATAATTTAGTTCTCGAATATTATTTTAGTCAATCTGCGTAATTTTTTCGGGGTAAATTTCAGCGTATGTTGACAATACCTGGAAATTTTAGGCATTGTTGACATTCGCTGAGTGAACCAGCGTATGTTGACATTGACTGAAAAATTCAGCGAATGTCAACATACGCGGTTTTCACAGATTGACTACGACATATATACAGAGACCTAGCACCATCGACCCCCTAATTTGCCCAAAAAATACTTTCATGCAGATGATGGTGACAATATATCCGACGACTTGCACCCAGGACCTATACACTTCGTTTGACCTTAATCTTAAACTTACTCCTCAATTATCTATCGGTCTTAAGGACCATGTTTAGGTTAAGGATAGCTGAGAATATGGGTTTTCGGATGTCCAACCCGAAATATTACAAAGACTCTCACTACAACCCAGCCAGCATCAACCATTGCCCAACACACCAATCCACTCACCCGACCCTTCTTACATCTCCCAAACCACCAACGATTTACGCATTCAGCAGGCGTTTGCGTTAATGTCAGGAGCTGTGATTCCTGACGTTCCCCTACCACGACGCCATTTCTCCCTTAATTCACTTGAGCACGTCCGTAATCAGGTTAGCGGGGGTTGCATAATTCAGCACGGCACTTTACATTCACTTGCTCAACCCCTTGCTCCTCTTTTCAATAATTGAGCCAAAGCCCCCCGAAAGGACGGAGTGTACTAGAGTATGCTAAGCGCTTCCTTGAATGGCTCTTCGGGGCTGGATGAATTTGGATTTACTTTGGTTTTGGTTCCACCCGATATAACGTCAATCGAATTAGAAAGGACATCCTTATTTGGGCCAATATTAACGTTTTTTGGACGTCTCATTTCGGCAAAGGACAAAGTTGATAATTATATATTATTATTCACAATTTTTAAAAAGAGGATGGCATCAACAAATTAGAATACACACCTATATATATAGAAAACTTATCGCGGGCTGCACAAATAAAGTCGTTTCAATTTTGATACAAGAAGCTAGCATTTTAGGAGAAAGTGTTTGATACTAATTTTTCAACAAAAAAAGTTTAAATTTTATTCAATCTTTCTTCACATCCTACATTCCATCGTATATATGTTCGACATGAAAGTTCAGTTGCGCTGAGCACAGAGCAAGACGCTAAATTAAGCGCCCAACCCTCAGTAAGTTTATTCAGTTGGGGTTGTTGGTTGCTTTATTAACGCAAAGTGTCATCAACGTAAACGAGATTGCAATGAAGCTAAAGTACATGGAAAGTACACACACGGGACAACATGGAGTAGCATAAAACCAAAATTGAGAAGACTACAGTCTATATACAGTGATTGCAAATACAGGCAAACCTCTTGCCTTAATGTAATCTAATAAGGACTACACTACTTGAGGACCACAGTGTGTAAGTATTACGGACAAGCGGGTGCATTCAACCTAGCCTCTGGCTAATATTGGGATGGGAGGGGACTTGAGCAGATAAGCGCTTCCTTAAATATGTGAGATGTGATGCAAAGGTTTGATGAGGTTGTTAACCGGATGTTGTTTGAGCGTCGTGTGTTGTGATTGATTATACAAAAGTAGTAAAGGAATAGTAGTTCAGCGCAATTTGATCTTACATATTGTAAAACTGAATTTCATACAATTAATCCCCAGGCGAACTTAACCATATTGAACTGTTGTTTTCCCTATACTCACATAGTCGTTTTCGTCGTATATTCGATATATATTTGAAACATGATATTTTTAAATATAAAACTCAATGAATGACTCTTTGGATGCCGTGTCGTTTTTTTGTTTCAAATACACAGGGTTGTCCTTAACCTCAGGATGTATTATAAAAAGATTTAAGGTATATAGGAAAAAGGTTTTGAGGTTCAGTATGAAATAGTCCTACATAGAGTAACCACTGCTGCTCATTAAATTGCTGACATTGACGAATCCTCAAACTACATTTCCGCACCAAATGACTCTTAACGAATGAAAACTACACTGATTGATGTATCCATGGTTGCACGTTATTTCAGCTAGGTATATGTCATACCAAATGATGTTGAACTCTCGATCTTGCATTGCTAGAGCCCATATTGAATCGCAGCAGTCCTTTGTGATGTTGACCGATGTTGACCTCTTAGTATTGCATTAATAGTGTCATTTCATATTGAACCAGAGAAAGACATCACCTCAAGAGGTGAATTGCTATATGTAAGACAAACTCATGTTGAACTCTTATTCTTGCACTACTAGAGACTACATGTATTTAGAACCATAGTGGTCCTTTTCCACCCAGAGATGCTAGTGTTCACAAAAATCGAAAGGAAAACTGCGACCAGTTTAGATCAGGCCACCACCTTTAGCATATTAAACATTATGTCAGACCAAATGATGTTGCACTCTCATTATTGCACTACTAGAATCGATAGTGAACCGTAGAAATCCCTTTCACCTTGTCCCCAAAAAGCGCAAGGCCCACTGTAGCAGCCAGTTTAGATCAATCCATCACCTGAAAAATATTTTACCATATGGTAGACCAAATGATGTTGAACTCTCATTATTGCACTACTAGAACCCATATTGAACCATAGAAGTCCATAGTCAACATGTGTAGCCATGGAAAGACACACTTGTGCCAGTGTAGATCAAGCCATCACCTGAAGAGAGTCACAAATTAAACAGGATGCTACAGCGAAATTGGATTTCGTCCTTACATTGTCATTAAGCCTCCTCGCGCTAACCAGATTCGAGTAATTACCGAGTAATGTGGCCACATGTTATTCCCCCCTCTCCAAACTAATTGTATTTAAATCATTTTCTTTTTGCTTTGCCCGCACTCGTTTTATTATGCGAAGGGGCTTAGAGTGGATAAGGGAGCGGGCACTGTACGTGTAAGGAATAGTAACTTTTCATTTTAATATTAATTTGCGGAAATATTCCATTAGCTGTATTTAGGAGGTTGATTTCTTATATATCACACATTATTATACTAAATATTATGCTATTTAGTTTCTCTTTTAATTTTACAATTTTTGTGAGTATTTAGCTTTGTTTCCTCTTTTTGTTGTTATACTGATATCATATATTATTTCTAAATCGTTCCTTATGAAATAATTTCAAATATTTTTTTCATCGATAAGGCGCTCTTGATCCACATTATAGAAGTATGCTTAAGTGAGTATATTTTGAAAGATATTAATAATTATCTTTATCATAGTGTCAATGATTTTTTGTTTATTAAAAATAAAATTGAAAAATACTTAAAAAAAACGTTAGTTTAGCGTTGAGCACGATATAAATGGAACCTCAACTACTCATTTCTTTAACCGGGGAATGGTGAATGTTTCTAGAAGGAGGAAATTAGATTTCATGATGGATTCTTATGGCGTATTCCGCGGGGAATCTATGGATAAATGTTCAGAGCTAATAGAGATCAGTGTCACTGTAATTGTTAGCATCAAATCAATTCCGTTTTCCCTCCTTTCCTCTCTCCCCAAATCTCTCCCGGGGGCAGCGGTCCATCGTAATGATATTCCGTAGTTTATTTATTTCATTGCGGCTATTTGAAATTGAATTTACGTTATGGGGTGTAAATTCTAGTTGAGTTACGGTCGTTATTGGTGATTTCGAAATGACATTATGCGCTGACTAAGTGGCCATGTATTGACATTGATAAGTGGGACTGGAAAGTGTTGGGATTTGTATTTGGTGGATTTACAATGTTGTGCAATATAAATATATATTTTATATATTCGTTTTAGACCAAAAGATAATCATCACCTGTTAGAGTTAGAACTAAATTTACTTTTTTATCAGTTAAACCATTTTAGTTCGAGAAGTGCTTTCGGTTTACAACTGGTTTTTCTCTTTCTAATTATATCAGGTTAAAGCAACAATCGCCGGATAGAGTTTCTAACAGGAATGCGGGGAAGTTCATTTATACATATATTCTAGTTTCCATATATTGAAAGGCAAAATTTGAATATTAGGTTTTACATTTTTTATTTCATTTCATTATATGAGCAACATATCATAAATGACAATATAATGGTATAAAAATGCCTTTTGCAATTTGATATATTTTGTCCTCTTTCTGACGAACCATGCCGAGTGGGATAGTGCACTGGGAATTTTGAAAATGCAAAGTATCTCCGGAGGCTTAAAAGTCAATCGATATTTATAATAAAACCTTAAGGCAACTTTGTCTAAAACACAATAGGAAATGAGAAAATATACATAATTGTATGAGCGCGAATTGATTTAACTAAAATGGCCTAATTGACCGCCAAATGGCAGTGTAAATTAAGTCATCACCATCAAGGATGAAAAGATGTCTAAATATTTGGATCGCTTCGCGAATTTGGGAAAGAGACGATGCAAAAGTTTTATTTTATTATTTTCAGATTGCATACCCAGTAAACAGAGTACGTATTTTTTACGTTTTTAAAACGTGTTTATACCAAATTACGTTTTTGTTTTCACGTTTTTGATACATGGAAAAAACGTTTCCCGTTTACTGGATATAAAACTGTTACCAATTTATTATAAGCAAATGGTTATCACTCGGATCATCTTCAATCATAACCAGATGAGTGCCATTTCGACCAAATAGAAGCATTATAAAGGCGCGTTTTTTCATCATTAGCACGAAATGCGATTGCATTGTCGAAAGCAGCGATTTTGGACATTGCGTCAAAATAACGTTCTTAGTTGATCCCGAATGGACGTTTTCGAGACGTCCTTAAACGTCCCGATGTCGAATGAACTCCTTCTTATGTCTGAATTCGACGCGGCGTCGGACAAACGTCCTTTACGTCCGATACAAAATGCATCTCCGGAAAACGTTAATATGGGTCGAAATCAAGAAATTATCTCGTTGTGGGGAACTTCGTTTTTGACGAGTGGTCTCCCATTAAAATCAACGAAAACAACAAGAAATTAATAAGCCATCTCTAATGCACTGTTGCGTGACGAGTTCGTTATTGGACTGGGTCAAAATTTCTCTTTTTTCTGCATAAACAAGATCAACCCATTACAATTTGGTTTTCAACTACAATCTATATAATTCTCTGCTGAATCTTATGCGAGTAAATACAACACTCAAAACCATTTTCAATGTTTTGCTAAATTGCAACGAAAAAATACCTGACTCCATCTTAGCTGCAAAAATGAATATTAACTCAATACGCGAGCTAATAAGTGACAAGAAGCGACTCGCTAATAAACTAATTTACAGGCGATGGGCTAAACGAGAGTCACCCTAGACACCAACCTATCAGAGCAACACGGAAATACTAATCCCCGCCACTTTTGTCAACAAGTAATGACCCATTCAACTCTAGAGATTCCGTGATTTAGCGGCGTGACTTGAAATATGGAGAACAACAATTATGGAATTAGGCTTCTTGATTTCAAGCCATTCACTAATCTGTTCCGCTATGACTCAAATTGATGCAGCATCTTGACGACAAACTGTATTTGTGTTAAGGCGCCGCTCTGGTCGTGAAAACAGAAAAGATTAAATGAAGAGCAGCACCTCATGAGTAAGTTTCTAAAATGTGTTAAGACGCGTTCACGCAAACCAAAGATGCCCGAAAATTAAAGATAAAAAACCGAAAGCTCGAAAGCCACTTATGAATAAAAACATCGCAATTTATCCCTTCTGCTTATGCAAAGTCTTTTTTTTTTTGCTTTATTGTCAAGCTTTTTAGGCGTGAACGCGGCTTTTATCCATTTTTTTCAAGCTATATATATAGTTAGATGAGATCAGTGATCAAGCGCAACTTTCTGCACAATTAGGATCACTTTTTGTTCAAAGAAAAAGTAGTTTTTTAACAATATGATTATCTATTGCATAATACAACATTTCAAGGAGTTTAATGCTCAAATTGACACTTTTTAAACATTTGGTCATAGTGTCCCCTTCATTAAATGGCTATATAATCATCATGGAAGATCAGGTTCTGATACAATCCCGTAAACTTGTATGGTTTGCACAAATGAGCTATGGTGCTAAATCTCATTGCATCTCCCGTGATTATGAATTGTCCATCCGAAATTGAAGGAATTATAGAATTCATTAGAGGTAAGTATTAGAAACCATGAAGTAGCATATTAATTTGTTGTGGTACAAATAGCCAATAAGAACTTAAGGAGCTATTACTCAGGTGTACATTTAACTTACACGGCACAAGACGTCACTTTTGTGCATGACGTCAGGTATTCGCTCTACTTTAGACCCATATTTACATTTTCGGGCGTTTAGTCGATTTCCGACGTCATATGGACTGCCTGTGACCGACTCTAATGTGACTTGGGCGCAACATCCTAACTCCGGTTTTAAATAAACTTTTATAAGATCTCTTATCGTCGCGATTTCTTAAAGTCCCTCCATAATTGTTGCAGGCGAGACAAAGCCCCCCCCCCCCCCAAAAAA
>LQRL01132018.1:3741-25711 GCA_001703475.1 Hydroides elegans | reverse complement strand
CGGGCTAGAACTTTTGAACGGAAGGTCATAGAGACTTGGTTATAGTCTCAAATGAAAGGTCTTGGTCCGTAGATGTGCCTTTTGACCATTTCGGTCAAAACACCCAACCGGAAGTTGTCAAATTGGCCAAAAAATAGCGGTTTTCATAGAAAATATTTTTTAAATCTACAAAAACCCACACCCCTTCGAGTTTGGGGGCGGTTGGGGCCTGTTCGTGTTTCACAAATACTTCCTTGTCAAATGAAGGGAAAATGCGGTCAAAACAAGTTGGCGTAGCGAAATAAATATTACAGTCTTGATGAAAATATATTATGTTCGAAGGAAAGCAAAATTCAATTCATTGATTAAATAACCATTGTTATGAAAACAGGCATCACAAGAAGTCATTCCCTTGGAGAACGCATCTTTATGGTGGGCGTCCAAAGAGATGCAGCGCGGTAAACATCTCAAGGACCACATCGGCAAGAACGAGAAAACCAAAATCATCTGCAAACTGCAAAAGGTGAGAGTTAGAGTATTTACACGAACACGTGCAAACATATTTTACATCTCGTCAAATTGCGAGGTAAAATTGACATTTTTGTAGTTACTTCATGTGATCAATATTCTGAATGTCAATTTCATGTACTGTAGTTTTGATATATTTAATGTATATGATTGACACTGCTTCTTCATATTTGTCCAAACCATAGTTATTATTCGTTGGCTAAGAAAAAAAGGTACGATTTCTGATACAGAAAGGACAGGGTGCGCCAGCGAGGGAACCCGTTGTGAACGAAGAAGAACAGAAAAAGATGATGGCATTTTACTACAAGAAACAAGAGGAATTCAAGGTGAGATTCAATTGAATTTAAATATTTGTTTATGAATATCCAATCTTGGTTTAACTGAATTTGACTTGTGAATTCATTTTATACATATTTTTTTTGTGTTGTGAATTATACGCTCTTTCAAATCATGTATGTGTACACTTGAATGTTGGCTAAAGTAGTATAAATGTTTGATCGCAGCTCTGTGTTATTGCCAGTGTTAATGTTTAAGATGAAGGAAAGGTGAATCACTTATTAATTAATTTTATTAAAAAAGCTATTTGATATTTTATCACAGAAACTGCAAGAGGCTGACGACGATTCGTACATGGACTCTGGTTGGGCCAACAGCAACTCACTCAAGCAGTCTATGCATGGTATTGGAGGGGTCAAGTGGCGTGCCGGTGGACCTCCATCATAAATCAAAAACCATCCCAAATGTTGGTGTCCCTTTAGTCAATTTGTATCCTCGTTTGATCTTGGATTCATATCACTTTAACTTTAGCATATGGACTAGGATCCTTTCTTGAGGATATTTTCAGTGTGTAAAATATTGGCCTACATGTATATTGTGTAAAGGATATACCAGTTAACGCATTCTTTCTTTACTTATAAATGTAACGTATAATTGTAACATGGGTTTCCATGTGTGTCAAAATTTGAAAATCAAACCAATGTTAATGTTTCTCGTTTCAGAGCAATTATAAAGAAACGGATCAAGTATATTTATAAGATAATTGTTATCAGTGTGAAATAGACGACATATCTATGACAGACACAACAGTTTGTAGGTACTACAAGAACAGTTCTTATGTCGAATTTTAAAAAATGACCGATAAGTGTATATTGAACTTTTAAATGTATCGATTCATTATGACTGATAAACATGATGTTTGTTAAGCTACGGGTTAAGTTACAATCATAAATATTTTTTGGTAAAAACTACAATCCTTTTTATGATACCCATATTTTTATTGCATGTAACAGTTTATCATATCGTAACATGAAGGAAGTGTCATATAACCTACATGTAAATTGAAATTCGTGTTTTAGAGGGATGATGGGATATACAGCCATAAACGTGTTCACTCGCTTAGCTGATTTTCTCTGTGATGTATATATTTATTCAATGAATAATTGTAACTCATTCGTTGCTAATGACAACATATTTAATTAGAATTGTGATTGAGTGTTGTTTTTCTTGTATTTTGATATTATTATTATCCGTCCAACTTCGATTAATTTTTTTGTGAAAAAATAAAACACGAAAATACATTATTAGCTTTTGTTTTATTATCAAAATGTTTCAAAGCGTACATAAAAAAAGGTGTGTAATAATGCAATATATAACATTGCGATTTTATAGCACAAGCAAGGTTTTTATCATAAATATTCAGAATATTCCAGCATATTATGATAAACTTCAAAAAGACAACATAAAATACAAATCAACGTATTACTTTAACTGGTAACTGTATTAATTAAGATTTTGGTATCAGTGTTAAATTGACCCTATATTCATCGATACATTTTATGGCTACGTCTGCCTGTTGAACTTTGACATAAATTTTATCAAAAGCCAGACGTGAGACTTCATTCTAGACAACTTTCAACGCGAATTGAATGGCCAAGTAGACCACCCTAGCAATCTAAAATCTTCGTTTAGGGTTTCAAAAAATATATTTAAATTGGTAATTCAGAGTTTTAAAATATTTAAAGATGAACCTTTAAAATAAAAATTTGTAGCTATTATTGACCTAAGACGCTCATTGAACCGAATAAAGAAGGTATTAAGTTATATTGATATCCTTATAACAGTACACACGGAACCATAAGCATTTAATTCTCTGCAAGGTATAAGGGAATATAAAAATGTTATGCAAATTAATTCAACAGACTACAATAAATACGGAAGCAATAACACAAATGCATAAACAGGAATAAAACTTCAAAATAACTCACACACACACAACCTTATACAAAAACACTTTTCATTTTATTCAACCTCTCGCTTTCACTCTTGCATACTCATGTGACTACTTAATCAATACAAAATCTTGACCAATTACATCTTTCAAAAGACAGACATAGAAATGAACACCGGAAATACAAAATATTGGCGTTACGTCGCCATTTCAAACCATACAAAATGATTTGACGTATAACTATTCACTCTATACTCTACGTTCTACAAAATGAGTTTGAAATAAACTTATCGCACGAGCTACAATAAGCTAGCAAGCCTTGTGATGTTTTGTAACATTCATTAAGCTTGGTCCACATATTTTGGTCCAAAGTAAACTATGAAATCAAATTTTCACAATATTTGTTCATAATGAAATTGAAAAAATGAAAACCTTCGCATTAAAATTGAAAAATAAAAACCTTCACAATCGTTATTCATTTTACGAGACAACAGTGGAGATACCTGTCGAACAGCTACTCTCCGAGATCACTCCCATTTATAATGGACGTCTTAAAGTGAACAGAGTCTGCGCAGGTATAATAACTTCTTTTTACCGTGATTATTCTTACATGTATGAGAAATATGAAGAAGCGATTTTGTTTTCATCGCAGTTTATTCATTTTCATCGCAAAATCAAACTATTTGCTCTAAGTCTATCTTTCTTTCTATTGCTATGAATTAAGGCAGCAAATTTGCTACACGTGTCAATCAATGGACAAAACATACTTTGTGTGAAGATATAACACATCAGTTGTAGCCTTGATTCAGATATATCGATATTGAAGAAATTAGAAAAATATTGAATTAGAAAATATGCATCATCCCGATTTGTTCGCACAGAAATCGAAGAACTGGCAGAACACGGTATCACAATGCCACCCAACATGCAAGGATTAACGGACGAGCAGATTGAAGATCTGAAGCTCAAGGATGAGTGGGAAGACAAGTGCGAGCCGAGTGGTGGCCACGTGTTCAAGAAGGACGATATTGGCCGGAGGAACGGAAGAGGTATAAACACAATAAGGATATATTTATAATTAACAATGCCGCTGTATGAGCTTGAGGGTCAGGCGTATTTGAGAACCGGCATCTCGTAGATAAATAACAATAAATGAAATATAGCTAAACTATTTAGAAACCACCTTACACGTTATCAACGGAAACTGTGTATCTCATTAGCATCGGCTAAGATTGACGTCCATTGTCATGAGCTGTCCGTTAATAATATGCATACGTCATCGGTTCTTGGGCAGTTTAATGGTAAGTGCAATGTATTTTTAATTCTTATCTACAAGTTAAGCTAGTTGAGTCAATCAAACTTTATCTTTTTAATCAGTTCTATATTCAATTAATAACCTTATGTATTCAGATTCGCCACAGATGTTATTTCTGTTTTGTTTCAGCACCAAACGACAAAATGGCCGAAGTGCTACGGAAAACAGTAAACGAAGCTAAGGACATGATCTCAAAGGTAAGATAGCCAAAGTTGTTCTAAGTTAAGTTTCTGCTTATAATATTATTTTATCATCAATTTTCACAATTTCGCAATATACGAACTTTTATATGGCCAACAAACAAGAGTTTGAATTTCAAACAGTTTTATTTTGATGATTTGTATTTTTTTTTAAAAAGAATTGTCATTGTTGACAACTACTAATATTTTTCAGAAACACGTGCAAGCCAACGTCTATCTGACACTCGCTAAAGTACAAGAAGCCGTCGACATCCTAAGAGGAGCAGTGACCATCGTCTACCCGATGGGCCTGCCACCTCACGACCCTATCCGCGCTGAGTTTGAGAATGAAGAAGACTTGGCCGGCACTCAGGTTTGTAAAACATCTCTTGATGTGATTGTACTTATGACATTGCCCCCGTCATGCTTATCAAACGGAGGGAAAATGTGCTTCAAAACAGACTGTTGGCGTAGCGAAACAAATATTACATTCTTAATGAATAAACTAGATGAATGGTGTGCTTCTAAAAAAGCACAATTATCTGCAATCTTATTATTTCCTATATTTGAATATTATGTTACAAAATTAAATAAGTTTTTCTTGATAGCTTATGGAATAAGATCTTATTTAATGTTCAATCTTTGATTTGACCTAGAAAAAGGTCAATATGAAGTCAGAATATACATAGCTACTTTGTTGTAGCTTAATCAAATAATTGAGTCACAATATAGATGTCATATTTAATTAAACATAAAGTTACAATAATTGGCTTCAAAGCGCAATGAGGTACTGGACACGACGTGTGTCGATTATGTGTCACAGTGCTTTTATATAACGAGCCTTGATTGATGACGTCAATGACGTGTGCAGTATAAGAGACACACCCCTGTAAATTAGCCAATTAGGAGCCAGGGATTCCACTCAGTGGTTTCAGCAAGGCGAAGAATAATGACATTTAATTTAGGGGTGGGTGTCTTAAAAGTTAAATAACTTCTATACCATTTAAAAATTCGTTATCAAAATACTCTTATGTTCCACTTTCGATAGCTCTTTTATATTAATGTTTATATATAAGGGTGTGTTATGATTTGTAATATATAGAAAATCGATGCAAGGGAACAAATTGAATTTTATCGGTTGATTGCAATATCTGCATATTTTCGTAAAGGAAAAGATTGCAGATAATAACATGTTCAAATGAAAAGAAAATCAGTTTATTGACTAAGTACTCGTCATTATGATGCAGGCGTCACAAGAAGTCATTCCCCTGGAGAATGCATCTTTATGGTGGGCGTCAAAAGAGATGCAGCGCGGTAAACACTTGAAAGACCACATCGGCAAGAATGAGAAAACTAAAATCATCTGCAAACTACAAAAGGCCAGTTATATGAATGGCGTATTTTCATATCTATAGTTTTAGAATCTATAGTTTTACATGATTTCATAAAATTGGTCTGCAAAATTACATTTTTTAATCTAAGTATGAATATGAATTTATAGTTGCTGCCATTTACACATATAAAATGTGTATGGCATCGGATATCGTAAATTTTGTTAGTTACTATTATTTACGTATCGAAATAACTTGTTTGAACTATAAATATTTTCATAATCTAAGAAATGTGCCATGGTTTCTTAAACAGAAAGGACAAGGTGCGCCAGCGAGGGAGCCCGTTGTGAATGAAGAGGAACAGAAAAAGATGATGGCATTTTACTACAAGAAACAAGAAGAATTCAAGGTAAGGTCCAATACGATTTAGATATTTGAAGCACTGGGGGAAATATCCTAAACACGTTTAATGTAACATGTTTTAATGCAAATATTAGTTATTCATGTGACTTTTTTTGCATTCGACACACAAACTCACATTTTAAAACCATGCATGTGCGCATATTTAATATTATTACGTTCTAAAGTTTTGTCTAAATAAAATGTTATTATCCCCCGTGAAAATGAGGGGATATAGGGTTGAGCTTGTCCGTCTGTCTGTCCGTCCGTCTGTCTGTCTGTCCGTCCGTCCGTCTGTCTGTCTGTCCGTCCGTCTGTCTGTCCCGCTTGATATAGGGTACTTTGTGCACGCGAGTTTAGTATGAAGGATTTGAGCTAGAGCTTTCAAATTTTATACACGTATAAACCACGGTCTAAAGTCGTGCCTCGTCAAGGTTTTATCTCGATCGGTTGAAAATTGTCGATTCTGGAGCACTTTAAAAATTGTCGATTTTAAACTTTTTTTTCAGATACCAAGCACTTTGTGCAGGCGAGTCTGGTCTGAAGCAATTGAGCTAGACCTTTCAAATTTTATACACCTATAAACCAAGGTCTGAAGTCGTGCCTCGTCAAGGTTTTATCTCGATCGGTTGAAAATTGTCGATTCTGGAGCACTTTAAAAATTGTCGATTTAAAACTTTTTTTTCAGATACCAAGCACTTTGTGCAGGCGAGTCTGGTCTGAAGCAATTGAGCTAGACCTTTCAAATTTTATACACGTATAAAACAAGGTCTGAAGTCGTGCCTCGTCAGGGTTTTATCACGATCGGTTGAAAATTGTCGATTCTGGAGCACTTTAAAAATTGTCGATTTTTTTTTGTTTTTCAGATACCAAGCACTTTGTGCAGGCGAGTTGGTCTGAAGCAATTGGGCTAGAGCTTTCACATTTCATACACGCATAAACAAAGGTCTGAAGTCGTGCCTCGTTAAGGTTTTATCTCGATCGGTTGAAAATTGTCGATTCTGGAGCACTTTAAAAATGGTCGATTTGAAACATATTCTTAGATGCCAAGCACTTTGTGCACGCGAGTTTGGTATGAAGCAATTAAGCTAGACCTTTCAAATTTTATTCTCGTATGAACCGAGGTCTGAATGCGTGCCTCGTCAAGGTTTCATATGGATCGGTTGAAAATTGTCGATTCTGGGACACTTTGAAAATTGTCGATTTAAACATCTTCATCCGATGTTAAGTACTTTTTTGCACGCGAGTATGGTATGAAGGAATGGAACCAGAGATTTTTAATTTATAAACAGATAAACCAGGGCCTAAAGTCGTGCCTCGTCATGGTGTCATCTCAATAGGTTGAAAATTGTCGATTTTGGAGCACTTTAAAAAGTAGCAAAAAGATGAGGAAATGTGCCTGATAATATATGATATTATCATTTAAGTACGTGGTATGTACTTATATAAGCTGGTATGTACTCAAGGTGGTATGTACTTATATTTTTAGTTAAAACTGACCATCCTGCATATACGAATTGTTGAAGTTCACGGGGGATCCAAGGTCACTGACCTTCTAGTTTATTGTGGAGAATAGTTTCGGATAGAGTAACGGTAAATCATTCATTGGTTATAATTATTAATATGATTTCAACTATTTTTGATTTGTACTTTTAACAGAAACTGCAAGAAGCTGACGACGACTCGTACATGGACTCCGGTTGGGCAAACAGCAACTCACTCAAGCAGTCCATGCACGGCATCGGGGGAGTCAAGTGGCGTGCTGGCGGACCTCCATCGTAAATTTAAAACTGTCCCTCATTTTTGTGTCCCTTTAGTCAAGCTGTATCCTCGTTTGATCTTGGATTCGTATCCCTTTAACTTAACCATGTGAACGAACTACGATTCTTATTGGGGATATTTGTTTCAATATGTTATATATAGATGTATAATGTGTTAAAGATATATGCGTTAACGCATACTTTCAATACCTTTAAGCCGTATGTTTCAGGGTTTCCATATGTGTTAAAATTTGTTAATTTTTCTCGTTTCAGAGCAATTATCATAATGATACGACTTATGTTTTTTTGATGATTGGTAAAATTGACGACATATTAATGACAAACACAATATTTGTATGTACTACAAGTACAGTTCTTATGTCGAACTCAATAAGTGACCGATAAGGGTATATTAAACGTTCATATGTATTGATTTTTTTTTTATGACAAACACGATGTTTGTTAAGCTACGGAAGTTATAATCATAAATATTTTTGTCAAAATGATACTTCGTTTTATATCGCCCTTATTTTTATTGCATGTAACAGTTTATCATATCGGAACAAAAAGGAAGTGTCATATAACCTACATGTAAATTGAAACTCGTGTTTTTATAGAGGGAAGTTTGGATATATAACCATAAACGTGTTCACTTGCTTAGCTGATTTTTGGCTGTGATGTATATATTTATTCTATGATTAATTATAACTCATTCGTTGCTAATGGCAACATATTTTATTTGAATTGTGATTGAGTGTTGTTTTTCTTGTATTTTGATATTATTATAATCCGTCCAAATTCGATCAATTTTTTAGTGAAAAAAATAAAACACGAAAATACATAATTAGCTTTTGTTTTATTATCAAAATGTTTCAAAGCGTACATATAAAAAAAGGTGTGTAATAATGCAATATATAACATTGCGATTTTATAGCACAAGCAAGGTTTTTAAAATAAATATTCAGAATATTTCAACATATTATGATAAACTTCAAAAAGACAACATAAAATACAAATTAACTTGATCATTGAACTGGTAAATGTATTAATTAAGAGGTTGGTATCAGTGTTAAATTGACCCTATATTCATCGATACTTTTTATGGCTACGTCTGCCTGTTGACATAAATTTAATCAAAAGCCAGACTTGAGACTTCATTCAAGACCACTTTCAACGCGAATTGAATGTCCCAATAGACCGGCCTAGCAATCTAAAATCTTAGTTTAGGGTTTTAAAAATTATATTTGAATGGGTAATTCAGAGTTTTAAATTATTTAAAGATGAGCATTTTAAATAAAAATTAGTATATATTATTGACCTAAGACGTACATTGAACCAAATAAAGAAGGTATTAAGTTATATTGATATCCTTATAACAGTAGATACGGAACCAAAAGCATTTTATTCTCTGCAAGGTATAATGGAATATAAAATGTTACGCAAATTAATTCAACAGACTACAATAAATACGGAAGCAATAACACAAATGCATAAACAGGAATAAAACTTCAAAATAACTCACACACACACAACCTTATACAAAAAACTTTTCATTGTATTCAAGCTCTCGCTTTCACTCTTGCATACTCACATGACTACTAAATCAATACAAAATCTTTAAAATATGACCTATTACATCTTTCAAAAGTCTATAGACATAGAAATGAACACCGGAAATACAAAATATTGGCGTAACGTCGCCATTTCAAACCATACAAACTGATTTAACGTAAAATTATTCTCTCTATACTCTACGTTCTACAAAAGGAGTTTGAAATAAATTTATCGCACGAGCTACAATAAGCCAGCAAGCCTTGTGATGTTTTGTAACATTCATTAAGCTTGGTCCACATATCTTGGTCCAAAGTAAACTATGAAATCAAATTTTCACAATATTTGTTCATATTAAAATTGAAAAATGAAAACCTTCACAATTGTTATTCATTTTGGGAGATGGAAATCCCGGAAGGGAAAAGAAGTGTAATTCCCAATAAATTTCACGTTTTTACGTTTTTCCAACGTATTTTTTTTTAATTCTAAAAGCTATGGTTATTCGTTTTGGTTTACCAAATTTATATCTTATAGTTCCAAGTGTAAACCAGGACATAATTACTACAAACAGATACGCAGATATATATTACATGATATTATCATAAACATCTTTAACTAATGTCGATGATAAAATAGAAGTATTAAACTTAAATTCACTGTGAAATATTTTCCTGAGTTAATGAGATTTCGAAATTATATATTAAATAAGAAGTCAAAGAAATATTTTTAACATAAAGACTGCTCAAATTTTCAAATTATAACGAAATCATTTATGTAATTGATCAATTAAATTGTCATTTAACACTGATTTGATTTAATGCTAATGTTGATGAGAACAGTGTATCCTCCATCGTTAACAATCGATAACAATAAATTGAAAAAAAAAGAAGCAAACTTGATGAGCTAAATATATGTATAATGTCATTTGATTGATACCTGAATACATTACTGGTTAGGTTGAGTATACATATATCTAAATATCTAGGCCAAAGAACGACCAGCGCTCCTTTTAAGTAAATTGAAGGATGAGCGACTATGGTTATTTGGTGTTTTTATTTCATTTTTTTTCCAGGAAATTTACGAAAAGTTTGTTTTGTTTTTTTTTTCCGCGACAGGTCGATAACTCAATGTTTTTTTTTTGTTAGGAGGGGCCAGAGCACAACCCGAATCACCAACAATAATTCTAGGGCCCGTTTTGAACCCCGGACCTTGAAATTATTAGGTTCGTGCTCTACCACTATGCTAGGGACTCGGTCTGTGGAGATTCGGTGGATGCTTAAAGTTTCATAATTCAATATAGTAGCAAAATCTACAGCTGCTACAATTGAAGAACAAGAACAGATATTAGCAGACAATGTAATGGTATACAACACATATTATAGAAATTATATGAAAATACCAAACTCGAAAACATATAATTTACACACTCAATGACAGCACTTTGATTTTATATGTTTCATATGAGGAATACATGAGCACCAATTTGTCATTTTTACTATCTCGGTGGATCGTTATATAATAACCTACACACTATTCAATACAATCCATTTTTGTTTTTATTTGTATTTGATCATCACTCAAACTGCACGAAGCCTTAGCATGGTCCACTGCGTTCTGAGAAATTGTCTTCATTATGAACAACTACATTGGTTTCGCCATACGAAATATAGCTGGCATCACAGGAAAATGCATGAATTCGAGTGAAGAAACTGCAGATTATATACCAAATTAATATGTGAATAGCGAAAGTCATTATATGTTTTTAAAATGACAATACATAACAGCTCTTTTGACATACGACCTGCACATGATATATCAATCACATCGAAAACCAATATCTGGCCAAAATTCAAGCCTTTTTCGATAATGAGCCAGCATATATTACTTTCAAAACCGCGAAAACCAACTAAAATCAATAACAACTAAAACAACAACAACAGCATGGCTTCGAAAACCACACCCTTTTTATTCGTCATCATCTATAATAATTATCATAAGGTCTCGACCCTTGACTCTCGTATCGCCTCGGTAGGCTCGCAGTCCGGTTCGCGCTGATACGATACTGAGGCGATATACTCTCGCCGTACTGCAACGTTGCAGACGACACTGGCGGAGAGTACGTGTCTGTTTGAGGCACAGGTGTATACGTAGATGACGTCACTGGTTCTTGTTGTTGTGATGACGTCACACTTTGTGGAGGAACTTGAGGTATAGTGGTTGGATGCAGCGGCCTCGTTGCCGTGGAAACCGGTGCTGCATGATTATGATTATTGTTATTATTAGGCGTACCGAAAGTCTTGGGCGTAGTGCTATAATGATTACGATTGAAAGTACTGGGATTATGATGAAAACTCAACATTTCAATTCCATCTTGTGACAACGTCGCGTCCTCGCTGCCTGACAACAGGGACATGTCCTCGGGCGCGCGATGCGTGAGTTCGGCCTTTGGGGGCGTGGTCCCGTTACTAGGCACGTGATCAGTGAAATCGAGTTTCGCGCGCTTTTCGAGGCGGCGTCGCGTGACCGAGAGACGAATGATGATGACTAGAAGGATGAAGATGATGCCGAGGAGGACGCTGAGGGCCACGTACAGGAAGAAGCGCTCCTCGTTTTCTGCAATATAGAAAGTACATTTCAAAGATAAGCTAGACTGTATGTGTGATTAAAAAAAGAGTGCGTGCGTGCGAGTGTTCAAAAGGGAGATGAATTTTATAATGAAATAGGTTATGGAAAGGAGTAAAAATATAATATTATGATATTATACGGTGTTGCTACGATGTTGCTTCGATCAAGGTGGGGAATCGATCTCAGATCTTATGGTAAACATATTCCATGGTTCTATAGATAACTTCTAACGGGAACAAATTAAAAGACATTGCTAGGGAAAAGTGTTGAGATGCGACTCACAAATATTTATATTCTATATGGTGTTTCAGGGATATTTCCCTCCTTGCATGGAAGTAAGAGCCGATGAATGAATTAGGCCCTGATGATTATTTACACGCAAAACTGTTATTTTCTTCGTGAAAATATATCTTGGCACGTAACCGAGAATTAGCCTTCGCTTAGGCATGGAGTGAATTGATATCATATCGTGAGGTTAGCAAATAATACTTGAAATCAGTGAGCTCTTATCGAAATATTTATCAGAATAATTACTCAAACTTGGAAAACTTTCACTAATTGCGCAGCAAATTTCATGTTCGTGTTGAACGATATCATTTGCTTTGTTCTTTGTACAAAGAATGAAATGGCCTATTGTTTATCAAAATCGTTTTGCAAAAATGAGTACAAGGATCTTGACGTGGTTTCGCAATCAAAAGGCTGGTTAACCTACATCAGTGTATGTATACAAAAACATTACCACAAAAGTTCGAAAGTAAAAGTGCTCAGAATAATTTCCCATGACATTTGAAAAACTCATATCCTGATCCATTCACTTCCGAATAAATGTATGTTGGCAGACCACACGAAGCGTAACATAAGTATATATTCATAACAGATTTAGTAGGACGACAAATTTGTAATATCTTCACTTAAAAGAATAAATATAAAGTGTTTTCTTAAGCCATTCTTAAGCCATTAAGCCATTACCCCCAGTCTTTCAACCCTACCTGAGATATATCCATACGCCGAAAATAGTTCGCTGATGTAGTTGCGTCCTGCCTGCGTCACTTCAGGGTCTTGAACCTCGCCTACCCTCGGTTCTTTCGTGGTGACAATCGGACGAAGGACCGTATATGCGTGTTCTGCGGAGACAGTGAAATCAAAGTCAGATTTTATATTTTCGCGTTCGAAATTGGATGCGGCCATGTTTTCGAAGATTAAGAATCTAGTCAAATATATATGATTTGAGTTATGTCATTGAGATGAGGTCACGTGAACGATTTTTGTTATGTATATATCCAGTTTGATCAAGAAGAATTCGATGTTATCAATCACTATATCTAATTGTAATTCAAAAGCAATATTTATCCATTAAATAATATCAAACGTGAATTTTCGATTCAAAAATTGAAATCTAGTGTTTTTTTCTATTTGTCTTCGTCACAAAAAAGTCATTTTTCAAGCACATCAAATCAAGTAAAGTCTCACAGCTAGATGCAAATGTTCAACTGTTTTGAATTTGTTCAATTGTTTATTTATTTTTCGACCAATTACGAGCTGCTTATTCTGTTAATTTGATGAAGCAGAATAGAAGACTCTTCTTTAGACTGATTTGAAACCTAGACACAGTTTTTACATCCTTCCCATTATTTAGTCTGCCATTGTGCATCTCTCCTCTAAAGGGCTTTCTTTAACTTTTACCATGTCATTATTATGCATTAAATGGCTGAGGCGAAATATATCCTGTAATTAGACTTAAATATACGAATGTCAAGATTTCTCTCATACAATGCAGAATGTAGACATTTTTTAAATAGGACAAATTTATCTCCTTGCTACAACGATAATTTTTAATTTAACATATTTCGTATCCATTAAATCAGCAAGAGAGAGATCTTAGATAGCGCAAAGGATGTCTGTTTCAGAATTTAGCTCCAATAACTGCTAAATGATCCTTTTCCTTTTCATATTTCCTCCAAACAATATGCAATTTCATCTCATAAAAATGCAATATTTTGGTACAAAGCCAATAACTTATGCCAATACCCGATCATTAATGCGAGCTTTACATGAAAACGAGGATTTTTTGTGAGTCTACCGAAGTTGTATCTCTAGCACCACTATCTACTTGGAACCTGCTGCAACCAAACTGATATCTCGTGTTTTTTACATGACATATGTTTGCTAAATGATTACAGTTAGCTCTTTTTATTAACTCCGTCGACCATTGATGCAACTGAAAACTGAAGCCTCTGAAAACGATACGCTAAAAATAATCTCATTTCCTATTTTTTTTTCTTCGATAAGCTGTGAGTCATTTATTGTTTCGATAGCTAAATATTTTGCGGATCAATTACATGCTTGTTTTACATTCCTTAACAATTTTTAAACGATACCTAAAATCAAATCATGTTACGACGTTACAACGTAATTTATCTTCTCAATGGGCTTATCGTTCTAATATGCGCGAAATTTATTTTAAAGTTGTCATATCATATTTCTTAAATGTATTTGATATTAAATAATCACCGATCGACACCATTTTATAAGCAGTTATAATGATTAGCCTCCATTCCAGTGACGCCACAGACGGTGTAACCAATGATTCACCAATGTTAACATGCTATCCACGTTTCAACATCATTTTGTATTCCGCAGCCAATATCGACGCCATCGAGCTTGGTTTTATTACAAATATATAGCGGAAAGAAACAGACGTTGCTATCATGCCTATATGTCAAGTATATAATAAGCATGAAAAGCTTGCAGTAAGGAACCGACAATATTTTTTTTTTGCGCCCTAGCTTCCTATCTATGTTATCGTGTATTTTTCTCAGAACAGAGATTTTGGGCTGACTGTTTGTGTTTTCTTTGGAGTAAAAGAAGTCGAACCAAATTATTTCCTCCTGCTACGCAACGAATTCTTGCATTTTTATCAACTGTAGCGAATTGATAGCGCCTTCTGATATATAAAGCGCGAAAAATGTATCTTTATTATGTTTTATTTTAGTTTAAATAGGCCATTTACATACATACCAGGTCGCACATAGGCGTAAATAATTAATACCTATTCACGAAGATACAATAACTGTTTAGGGGTAGCAGGGCGGAATAATTGACTCACTAACATTATCTCATGAATTCGAATATAAAGACCCTTTTTTATCAAGTAAATTCAACAGATTGAATTTGATTATCCCGTCATTAAATATGATAAGTTTATTGTATTGAAATATAGTTGCGCACAGTTTATTGAAAACGTTACTGAGTCATAAAAGCAATATAAAGGACTTATTATAACAGTTGTTTTTATTTTCCGGTAAAATAATAATTTTATTTTGGCTATATTAACATAAATGCATGTGTAATCTGTGATGTTATGTATGCTATTCTATCGGGAACTTGTTTTGTACGATTTTATAATTGCACAGGAATTATTGTAAAAAAATATAATATTAAGAATAACTAAATCATGAATAAATTGATTTTTTTCTTCGTATCAATTGTCCATATATTGAATAATAAAAAGTACTTTACACCTTCTATGATTTTAATCAAATTTTGGAAATCGATCAAGCTCATTCACTATGCATTTATACGGTATAAAACATATAGTATTAAACCCTGTTTGAATCACTCACCATTAGCAGGCGTGGTAATAATCGATGGTTTCGGTTGATTTCCAGGCGCACTGTCACTGATACCGTCGTTGTCTTCTTCGCTCGTACCTCCGCCGTCGTCGATATTCCAGGGCGGCACCGTGACGCGGTCTCGACAGAACGAGTTGGTGTACACGTGGTCCGACTCGATTTCTCGCAAGATTCGGCGCGAAACTGGAAGGAGAAAGAATGAGATTATGTGATTTTTTTAGGGTGTATTCAAAATAAAATGAGTGAGCGGCCATATCTCGCCATACGGCGCGGAACCGAAAATAAGAAAGGGATTAACACGTTTAGAGATAGCGGCGCATGTTCTCTGATTAAAAACATGAATAAATGCAACTAAACAGCAAGGTCTCTTGGTCACTGTGTCTAGATATGAACATATTAACCGTTTATATAGTTTCATTTATTTCATTCCTTGAAAAAAGTGGATCATTTATTGGTAATATTAAAAAATGAATCTTGGAAAAAAAGTCCACTCTTAATCTGTTTAAATATTTCGTTAATCACTAAAAGATAAGATAAATATACCTGTACCGGTCAAAGTAAATGAGTCGAATCTAAAACTCACCACAAGCATAGACGACGCTGAGATACTCGGGCGTGCCCTGCTCACAGGGATCACCAAAGACCCGTGTGGATGAATCGACGCGACATTGGCGACGCCCATGGCACCGCTGCATGACTGTCTCGAGGGCGCACTCTGCCTGGCACTCTGGAAAAGAAGGATGTGCAAAAATATATTTTAGATATTAGAGTAATGCGCATTATTAACAATTAGTTTTGCTTCATTGTTGGTAATTCAAAAAGAAACGAAAATTGTTTGTTTGGCTTGAGAAAAAGATAAGAAAAACGATTTTTTTCCTTGCTTCACCATAGGTTTTGGAATATGAAAAAAGTTTCATTCAAATTGATTTTGCCATTATAAAATCAAAATGTTTTCATAGGGCATGAGAAACCATCAACCTTACAATACAATACACCATTAACTTAAATGAGATCATAACTTTGCGAATTATACATTCATGAGCGCATCAATAAACCACATCGACGAGTGAAATATTTGTAAAAAGATGATTTGGTTGAGATAGATAACATTCTTAAATCCATCTTCTTACCTGCATCATAAGATGGCGACGCTGGACAGCTATCCTGACTGTCTTGCGATCGCCCAAACATCGCTGAGTAAACAGCGATCTTCATTTTGGCGTCGCATTGCAGCGTCATCTCGTCGCCCTCGCAGATAATGCGGCTTCGAAATTCATCTGGAAAGAAAAGAAATGGAAACGGATGTTGCGGGTTAAAACTGTATTCTAGGCTGAATGGGATAATATCATGTATTTAGTCAAGGATTTAGCGGGGGTGCCAGAGGCGTTCTGGAGGCCTCCTGTTTTTTCGGTGTTGTGATGTAAAGATGTTGTTTATCGATTCTTTAGCAGTTTAAAATGAATTAATTTTTTTATTACTATGATGCGCCAAAAAACGTGACGAAAAAGGGTGAAGATTAAAATTAGAGTTTCATAATAGTTAATTGCAAATTGATGCTCAGACACTTTCTTATATAAGGGTAAGGCTCCATATGGAGTCCATATGGAGAATATGAGAAAAATAAATAAATTGCCAATAGTTATTCAGACACTTTCTTACATAAGGGTAAGCTCCATACGGAGCGTCGACGCGAGTGTCTGTAATTTGAATAATGAAGCCGATCTAATAACAGCGTAATTTCCTGTCACATCATATCCAACTCAGACACTACAACCACAATTTTGCCCTCCTCCATATGCACCTATAATCATTCGGCAATTTACTAGGGAGGGGTTAAATCAAGGATGTATCATTGGCTCTGATATAGGCGAAATTCATTTTAGCTATAAGACATTCGAATACCTTTATATGCGGATTCGGAGTACATTCCGAAATATAAAACTCGTTTAGGCGAAAAGAAACAAGTTTTCGTGTTATTTTTATATATTTTAGCTATATATGTGTATACATGTATGCTGCGAATGTAAAACCTTTGCCGTCGACATGGAGAACGACGCCCTCCACCGTATCCGACCCCCGTCTCCAAGACAGGTTCATAACGAGGTTCTCCATATAGAATACTCTAATGATCCACAGCGCTAAATGACGGCATAATTACATGAAAGACAACCCCACAGGACACATCGCATGATTACGGGCGACATAAAGCAGATACAAAACATCCGTCGGTTGTGACCCCCTTCTACAAAGTACTAAGACTCCTCATCGTTGGTTGCCTGTATCCTACTATCCTCATTTAGTCTAAAAATGCCCTTTTTGTTTCTGCGACAAGGCATATCGCTGGTGCATCTTGTAATGGTTGAGCACGGAATTTCCTGATAAGAGTTGTTTCATTATGATGTTTGCTCCGATATGAATTATTCGAAAGACAGGATTGGAATAATAACTCATTCGTCAAGACGCCGAACGAAATTGACAGGATGTTGCCATTTTATCCGACAAATTTTCATGAACCAACTCGGCAAGACATCCACGGAGGTTGAGCGGACGCCTTACTGTGGGCCCGTATGAAAGTTTTCCGGACGTCCTTTTTCGTCGCGGACGTAGAAAAGACGTTGCATTGACGTCGCGTCCGAGTTTAACGTACGTATTACGTTCTACGTACGCCGGGACGTAAAGGACATCCGGAAAACTTTCATACGGGCCCAAAGTAGATCGCCCTCTTAACGTCACGTCGGAATGCGACGTACTATGGACGACCCTTACCATGTGGCGAAATGGTAAAGTAACAAACTTATTTTGATTTTGATTTGTACAGCGTACATATAAGGCGAGGCAACCGTTAAATAATATCCATGATATGTGATGATAGAATATTATTCATCCATGTGGCATCTTTTATGGATAAAGTAATACAAACAAATAATGACTCCATACATATGAGCCTTTTCATTACTTTTAATTACAACTACAATAACAACTAAAGTAGCCTGTGATATTATTGCCAATTGCTTTGGGATGGCAATCAAGAAAAGGTCGTGACTTTATCCATATTAATTGTTTTCAAGCAACGCCTCGTATTTCATCGGCTCTCAAGTGACATTAAACGCCGCCGATCTCGTTTCCATGACGTAGTCGAATGTTGCCTTGGTTACCGTTGCCACGGCCAGAATAAGCTGTTGGGATGGAATCGGTTTCTGTTTTAGGAGCCTTCACATTTAAAGCTTACCATTGATCAATCAAACGTTTAGAGCGCCTATATGGATGGGCGAGCCATTCAACCTGATACATTGATCAATGTGCTTTAATGGCAAGATCATTAATAACGGTTTTTATCGTATTTTGGTTATGGTTTTAAATAACGTTAAGCAAAGAACGATACGAATGGACTGAATCTAAGATGGTTTGAAAAGAAAGTGGACCAATATTTATGAACGGTGTTGGTGCATCCTTTCACTTAATTTCCTTAGATAGAATATAACAAAAAATATGTAAAAACTGCAGCTATTTTGAGCCGACTTGCAAAGAAAGCTGAAGAAACAAGATGTGTTTAGATTGTTCAACTGCTTTCCTGGTGCTATATAACTCGAAATCATTGTTTCTACCCTTCACGTTCACCTCTGAAAAATCACAATCACAATCCTTTTTTTTTTTTTTTTGAATTCTGCATGTGTAGTGTGTAGGCCCTATATAAACCAACCAGAAGTAAAAATTCTGATATTGAGCCAAAAGAAACATGGGTAAGGCAAAAGTGATGCATATCAATTTGATCGTTTCCGATAGCTTTGTTTAACCTATCACACAAAATCACTGAAAACAAGCTCCATATATGTACAGCGCTTCTCTTTAGGCGATACAATCCATAGACAATTAGACATGTAGACACTCTGGGATGAGTGTTTAAAGCATCGGTACGTCGCACGTCACGTCGACGTTTCAAAGCGTATTTTTTCTTCGCTAACGCCTACTTTGGGTTTCGCCTATGCATTAGTTTAACGTCATGTTTTCGTTTACAACGGAATATGAAGTCAGGAAAAAAATAGTTAAAGACTCGCATTGAACAGAAGGAGTACAACCCTTGGTGAAAATTTTGCGAGAAACTGCATTATTGTTGCGTTAAATTAAGCAGCATAGCTTGTTAAGTAACCGACTTTAGAATCTGGCCTTGATCCTGGTCTTAATCCATCTCACATTGTTTGCTTGTGTTTCGCAAGGAGAGCTCTTATTTCCGCGATGCCATTTCTTTCAATTGATCTTTTAGGGTCTGATTAATAGATCTCTATCTGGATCTGCCCAAAATTGACGTGATCAATGTAGCAATGCAGTCTGGATAAGGAGAGAAACTTGTAGGGAAAAATGATTTTTTTTTCAATCAGAAGTATTGTCAGGACGAGTGGTAAGTGAGTTGTATAGTTGGTCCAAGGATAGAACCTTGTGTAAAACCTTGGATCATCACCAGTTAGGAGTATGGTGCGATTGAGCTGTTAACATCAGGCACCGACATAGTAAAATGCTTTTTAGATTATATATAGTTTATCTTATATTTTCGGCAGATATAGCGTTGAATGATGTTTAATACCATTTTCTTTGGAGCAATTGTATTATAATTAAAAACATTCACTGCAAAAATGTTCATGACTACATCAAGTTATATTGGGCTTAGAAGAGATGAGCAAAAGGTTTGATAGGAACGGAATTCTTAAGACAGCGCGCTGTTATTTGAGCGAAAACCTCCGTCAAACCAGACAGGATTTCGTGTGTTTGCACAAACTGGAGCGATTTGGCAGAGCTTATTCTTCTCCTTCGGGCCTTGATCCTCTGTTATATCCATTGTGAGTGATGTCTGAAACGCTCTGTTTTTCTTCACACTAATTAGCTGTGTTAGTTATTTTTATCGCCCTTCGATTCTGATATCTTACGTAAAGATACATGGATCGAGATTGGCATGTTACGATGTAGGTCATGGGAGATTTTATTTGGCGTTCCTTGCAGTTCTTTCAGAATTATTGACCTTATGATATCAGGTACTGATCGCAACATTAAACCATTTTTTATCTGATTTCTTTTCGCTTCCTGCTCTATTATGGTATCACAACCAGGAAGGAATAAGTTTTTTAAAGCAGTAACCCTTCCAAAATATAATAAATTTATGATTGTTTATGTTTGATATTGTTAAGACGTGGGTTTCTTCCTTTGAGAATTTTGATTGCAGAATTATTATCTTCTATTCCTGTAAGTACAGTCTATACAAAACACCAGGTACTCACTTGGTCGGCACTTGTATGCGATCTCGAGGTACTTGCTGGTGCCCGGGCAAGGGTCGCCGCCGAAGGTCTGAGCCGAAGCGAGCAGACGACACTTTTGCTGGTCCTGGCATCGCTCCAATACCACCTGTTTGAAAGAAATACAATTTAATTAACATTTAGTTAAGGGAAATAGGAGAGCGCGAAGCTGGAGGGTCAATGGGACGAGTGAGATTTAAGAGCAGTATGGTCTATTCAAACTTGTATTTTCATGAGTTGAAATAGGAGTTAAACGCTAGAGGGATTAGCATAACAACTGATTATAGCTGCTGTTTTCAAAAGCGCTGGGTGCGTTCATGTGTTCAAGCGATTGCTGCGATATTTTTTTGTGGTAATTGTGAAATCTCGTTTTGGAACAAGTGGTTAGTTACAGTAGCCTAGATACAAGCTCAACAATGAGTAGCCAAGGCATTCTGGTCCAATCATAACTCGATAAAATTCCATGTTTAAAAGCTTTTTCATTACCAGCATAGTAGACAACTCCATCCCTTAGGAAATTAATACTTAATTCGGAATAAACACTTCAACTTCAGGACCGACAGACAAAAGCACCATCCATGTCCCTCTCTCCATCTTTCATCCATATCATGCAAGAGCATTATGTCATTATGGCGGCGCAATTCAAGCATGAACAAAATAACAATGGAATAACAGCCCGCCTAATTACAGTCGAACTACAATGAGATTAATTAATGACAGATGCGCTCTCAAAATTGATGATGAAGTGCCATGGGATTGATAATAAAAGCAAAACGGTTTTTGAAATCATGCAACAAATAAAATTATGTTTGCTATAAAAAAAGAGGAAATTATTTCAAAACACCCTTTTGCATTTTGAATATATTTTGGTTACATAAGAAATGGAATTGAAAGTGTAATCTAATGCCGAAATGGGTGACCTCTTTTGAGATACAAACTTGATTGTGGCACCAACATGAAAGTCTGGTGCTATATTTAACTACCTCTGAATAATAACCGTAAAAAATAGAATATAATATCACATAAATTAAACAACTTGGGGTTACTGACACACTTTTTTCATGTTACATAACTTATTTGCGATTCACAAAATACCATTAGTTGTTTAAGATACAAACTTGATTGATCGACGTTTACTTAAGGGCTGCTTCAAAGTGACATT
>LQRL01132009.1:9605-30475 GCA_001703475.1 Hydroides elegans | reverse complement strand
TTCGGCCCGCTGTTTTCATTTGAAGCCCACAAACCATTAAAAATAGCCCTGTAAAACAGCGTTAATATACCACAGTGCCTCGCAAATCGATAATAATGGTGATTATCGAACACTTGGACGTTGAGAGACTTCCGGAAAACGCTCATATAAGTCCAAAGGTGGACGTCCTCTTAATGTCTCCTGTGATTGTGACACTTTATGGACTATTCTTGCCGAATGGGAAGTCACAATGTGCGATAAGGCTTAATGATCAGTACGTTCTCATGGCATTGCATGATTTGTGGTGAACGTATTAAACTATAAACATATATTTGCTTGTCAGGATAATAAACATGTATAGCAAATAAGGACTGCTAAAAAGGATATGCATGCATGCAAACCATAGGCACTTGGTTTCGTTTTCAGATAAAAGCCTTCGGACGAGCTAAGGGGTAATAGTTAAGTTATTAACGACACTTTCTATGATAGTAATTGTTACGAGCCAAATACAACTGTTGTTGTTCGGCTCGCAACAATTATTCGACAAATCGTAGATGGCTTGAACTGTCATTGAGAAACACAATATCCATTGGATTTTATTGTTTTGTCTACAGTTAGGACAAACAGTTACGGCAATTTTTTGTTTGGACAAACATGTTACGCAATTCATTTCTTTTTTTTTTCAAATCAAAACGAACGATAACAAAACCAAATCGCTATTTATTTTTTAACTTTTACACGTTTAAGAGCCTTCATGACTTTGGTTTTGTTAATTTCCCGTCGGAAGTCTCGTACGTGAAGTTAATTTCGGGCGTGACGTTGATAATTTTATGTTGACTCATATATAAGATTCCACTGGGCAAGGGTCGTCTTTATTACGTCTTATGTGGACGTGACGTTGAGAGGACGACCTACTTAGGGCCCATATTGAAGTTTTTCCGACATCCTTTACGTCCCGGCATACGTAAAACGTACTTTGTACGTCAGACTCAGACGCGACGTCGATGAAACGTCTTTTCACGTCCACGACGAATCAGGACGTCCGGAAAACTTTCATACAGGCAAAAAGTAGGGCGTCCGCTCAACGTCCGTGGACGTCTTCCCGAGTGGGTTATCGTGATGTCATTTTAATTTCGACGTCGGATGAAGATATTTTGTACGTCAGATTTCAACACGACGCCATTCGAAGACTTATTGAAACAAACCATATGGAAAATGGCAATGATTATCATTCTACATGTATGGGGTATATGTAATGATTATATAGATTTTTGGACGTCATCAAGTATGCAATAGCAATAGCAGAGTTGATATAAAGGCTTGTTTATCTTGGCATAAGTCAAAATATATCATGAATTTGTTCGGCCTTTCCTCAAGGGTAGATAATCCAGTTGTAATTCTCAATCGTTTCATAAATCTAAATGATATTAGATCAGAAAAAAGTGAGAAAATATTAGTCATTGCTTCATTGTAGAATTCTATAGTTTTCCCATTGTTTTTTTTTCATTTGATCTACATGATCTTTATATTTTATTTTTGGCACAAGTTACTACCGCTCCAAAATAAAGAATATCTATGCATGTAGGTTTCAGTTTTGGAGTGTGATAAAATAACAACCCATTTAAATCACCCCCTTCATAAGAGGATTTTGCACAGCGATGTAAACCGAACTGCTATGAAATAATTGTGAATTAAACTATTTGCAATTTCGATATATCACATGAAAATTAATAATTGCCATTTTTCTTAAGGCGATAAAGTATTTTAGGCGATGTTTTTTTCTTGCAAATTGCTTTTTGTTGCGTACACGTCGCCTATAGTTAATGTTAAATTTTAATTGGTTGTTAAGTTGTTTCCGTTTCAAGAAAGATATTGCCAGATACTTAATATGAAACTTAATAATTTATCAAAAATTTAAGTGCCGAATTGAATATTATTTTACTCAATTCAAACGTAGTTTTGTGCTGTGGTTAAGACGCATAACTATCGATTCAACGTAGTTTTCTTATTTGTTTTCTAAAAAGAAATAAATGGTGCTCTGGATATAGAGAAGACTCAGGGAATTGATTAGGGAACATTGTAAAAATAACGACAGAAACTCAACAATATATATATTGTACATTTTTATTACATTTTGGTTTTGATCATGCAAAAATCGATTTGGCAAAACTGTTTATAGGAGTGTTACTCACCACATAAGTTATCCTGGTTATAGGGGTGTTTTGTGTTTTCACGGAAATTATGCATTGCGCAGGACTGGTTTTGAGTACAGTAAAACCCCTTATTAGAAATGCATTGTATCCCGAGAAAGCAATTTTCCTATTGGATTTATGCATTTTAGAAAATTACTTGTTTTTGTTTTGAAAGATTTTGAAAAAAAAAGAAACAGCAAGTTATACTTTGTGTGATCAATATTTGTCAGGCTTATTAAATGTGTTGGGTTCTGATCACTTGATCATTTTTTATACAAATGATAAATGTGCAGAAAAATATATATTTGTTGCTAGCAAAATTTTGAATACTTCAAATACTATATTTCTACAGTTATGCTGGTGTTGCATTAAAAGAAAACTCCATGAAAATATATTTTCCTTTATATAAGCTTTAATTTATATGTGTATTCTGCTTACCTTGATACCGGGTATAAAGGCTTTAAGTTTATTAAAAATAGGTTATCTGTTAATTGTATATTAATTTAACCCAGCACAGGGTTAGTTGATTGCCCATCTTCTCGATAGAAAAAAAAAACAGTCTGGGGTGTTCGACTAATTATAGAAATTATGGTACGGACAAGCGCTTGTAAAATATTTTTTTGCGATTCTGCAAATTTCATAGAATATAAAGTAAGCCCAGCGATGTTGCGATTAAGGGGTTAACTATATATTTTACATTCAATTTTGCATGATCACATAAAAAATGCAAGCTCGTTCTCATACCTTTAGGGAAATAAAGCGCGAAATTCGACACTTCACTTATATGGACATAGGATGTCTAACGACAAAATTGAATTGTATTCATAACTGCATTTTAAACATGAATCCAAACATCTATCGTCTTTAGATCAACTGCTTCTTTCGATCTTTATGTACATGTATATCTGATCCTATGTCCCTATAATGTGAATTAGAAATACTCCTAGATAATTAACGATCGTCACATAATGATATAATATCAAGAAAACAAATCAAAAACAGGAAAAACAGTTCGTTAAGTGAGCATGTGAGTATATAACACGTTTATAAGTTAAAGTAGCTCGATCGTTCCGAATACCCAAACCTCCAAATCTCCGACTAATAGGTTTTATTGTATCTCATGTTACAGTTTCGTTTATGCAGAAACGAAACTTCGAATCTAGGCCCTCTTAACCTCAATCTAACCCGGCATTGGTACGATGCACTTACGCTATGCTAAGTAATGCAAGGCTGAATTGATCCAATGACTTTCTATGAAACGTATCCATACGTTGCATAACAATAATCTAATTAAGAACATTTATATATCAGTTATAGATAAGGTTATTGTATATCGAAGGGCACCCCACGACACATTTTTCAAAAAGTCGTTAAATCACCTTAAAACGATATAACAAGTATGAATTACAACAAAATAATGATTTTTGAAAATTAAAATTTTTCAAAAAGGTGTTCATTTTTTCCAAGCCAGCTGGGCTGTTCCTCCTTTTCTAGCCAGCTTGGAACAGAAAAGGAACACCCTTTGCGAAAATTAAAATGCTGAGTATGACAAAATTACTTGGTATATATTGTAAATAAAAGTTAATTGTACAGTTACAAGCAGGTTTAATCACTTTTGAAATAATTATACTCAATATTTATTACGAAAATGAGGAAATTATCAAAAAAGGTGTTCCTCAATCTGCTAAAATCTCCAAGCCAGAATGAATTTCCTGAAAATTTCCAAGCCAGCTGGAATTTGGTGGGGAACAGCTTTTTTGGGGAACAGCTCGTGAGGTACTCTTCTATATCTGTATCTTCGCCAACATAACTCTACTGTGTAGAACGTTCAATGCTTGAACTAATTGATATGGCCTAACCTAAGTGACAACCGAGATTAACCAAGCAACAATAAGTTATTTATAGAATATTGTATATAAATATTTCGCAGATTTAATATAATGATATTGTTCTTTTTAGTGACTGTAAAAGTATTTTGAGTTTTTTTTTATTTATGCCTTCTTTAAAAAGCAAATTACCTGAATAAGCTACGAAGCCCCATACAGTTAATTTATTTCTATTTTTATTCTTAAAAAAAACTTTAAGTTAAATTTATATTAAGTTTGTATAAAGTTAATGATATCAATTTAGACTGTAATCCTGTTTCCTTTCACTCGAAACCCAATCAAAAGCTGTAAAACACTGATTCACATAGAAGGGTAGCGGAATTTTAAAAAAAGATTAAGTTTTTGCTAAAGTTGTTACACAAATTTTACATGAACTTCATCAACTTTTATTAACGTAAGTTCAAAATCATGGCTTTATCTGAACTAAATGTTTTCAAATAACATTATTTTTATTACTTTTTATTTTGAATGCGACATAATTGGCGGTCTATGCTATATCTTATGAAATAATGGTAATTTATCATTGCTATCAAAATGTATTATCCAAAAATAATGACAGATTTAGACGACATTATTAATAAATGCCTTACAGGTGACACATTTTGTGATAACTTCATTAAAATAACATTGATATAAATAAATTTTGTTTATAACTTCCAATTCATTTCTTGGTTTAGATAAACTTACCAATAAGTTATCATTGAATTATTATAAAGTTATCAAATAATGATTGAGTTATTTGAAAGTTTATTTGAATTAGAATATAAATTATATTTTGTTTATAATTTCTGAATATTTCTATCTTACAATTTTGACGTTTATTGACGTAATCATAAATTTATTGTCAAGTTTATTTTTCTTCTTAAATTTAAATGAACACTTTTAGTTTGAAATCAGCAAAAACTTTTAATTAAAAACTTTAATAGTAACTTTTTGATAACTTGATGAAAAGTAATCATAAATTTATTGTTAAGTTGTTTTTAATATTTTGATTTGAAACCTTTAGTTGAAGATTGAGCAAAACGTTAGATTTATTTGATAACTTCATGATAAGTTATCATATATTTATTACAAAGTGTTTTTCTTTTGATATCATGAAAAACTTTTATTTTTATCAAGAACTTTACATTAGCTTTTTGATTACTTTATGATGATTGTTCATAAATTTATTGCTAATTATTCTTTACTTTTATTGACACCTTTCAATAATTTTGATATTTATTAAGTTCATGTTAGCGTCTATCACTTAGCGAAATTATAATATAATTTCGTGACAGTTAAAGTGAATGGTATTTCTTTCTATATTTTGTAAGAAAATAAAAATTGATTCTTGTAAAGATACTGTAAACGTTTAGTTACAACGAACGTTATATAATTCTTCTGATAAGTTAATAGTAAATTTAATTATCAACTATTCATTGTTAAGTTTATGTTTTATCTTCTATATTGCTTCTTAATGTGTTTATAGCATGTTCTGATGGTTAACGAATGTTATTATCAATTCCTTTATATTATGTCAATTAAAAACTGTGATGAAATGATTTTAGAATCAAACTTTAATTTCTCAAAATTGATAATAAATACACTACAAGTATAAAGGTTGTAGTAAACATAACATTGATATGTATAGGGTTCAAATTAAATTTAATGATTTTTAGAAATCTTTTCGATTCAGAGTAAAGTGTCAACATGTGATTCATTCCTTTTTTTCTACTTCGGCTAACCTTCTATGTTCACTAGCGTTTCGCATATTTTCATTGGATGTTGAGTGACGGCGGAAAAACAGGCAAAAGCGCGCAAATTATGTGTTTGGATAATACGCTTATTATTGGAGTGAAATTGGTATAAAAAACATAACAAACAGGCTTTAGGGCCTGGCCACATTGGAAGCTTTTACTTGCCTTTTTTTCCTAACAAAGCTGTCTTCCAATGTATTCCTTATGGGAAACCAAAACAACGAGCTGTTAGGTAGCTTTTACTCGCCTTTTTGGTTTCCCATAAGGAATACATTGGAAGACAGCTTTGTTAGGAAAAAAAGGCAAGTAAAAGTTTCCAATGTGGCCAGGCCCTTAGAGCTTGTTTCAGCCTGTTCCCGGTGAACGACCCTATAGAGCCTAAGTCAAATATCAGTTATCCTAAACCATACATCCTATTTATAGGCCGAGGTTGAATAGTCTCACCATCGACGCAGTCTTATTCATATATCTCCATTTTATGCCTTTATAACATCAAGCAAAAATTGTTGGTCTTTAAAACAATTAGAATAAAAATTCATTTAAAAATAACTGAGTAAACCATTCAAGTAATATTTTTTTAGGAAAATACGTCTTTAAGATATGCTGCATACATTACGTTTTAATGATATTTGGTTTTGCGCAAGATGTTGTAACTTCTATTTAAAAAATATAAGCTGAATTAATTAAAGTGAAATTTCAAAATAAATTGGCATGATTTTTAATACCTCATTCTCCTTTTAAAATCTAGAGCAACCTCTTATAGGGGCACACATAAAACAACGTGCGCTTATCAATTTCAAAGGAAGCGAGGTGGATATTATTGAGAGGTTGAGACCCAAACTCTACACCTGAAAACATTGTTAGGAATTCTGGATCCATAGTAATAGCCCCATCACTGTTTTGGCCACCTTTTCCCAAATTGACTATGGTAAGATGTGGTTTGAATTCGCGATTATCTATTGTAAATCCCGCATTTACGAGAATTCTTCTAAGAGAATGAACAAACTCTTCAAGGCGATGTTTACCTTCGCTTTCAACCATTGGAACAAAAATAACTTTATTGGAAAAGGTGCCTGTTCCCTTGAAATTCACAACAACGTCAGTCGGTGTCATCTTCTGGATTTTTTTATGGTTGTCGTTTAGTAAACGTATCAGCTGCGTCACTTTTTCATCGGACAATGCGCCAAGGAAAGCAAGAGTTATGTGTATTGACTGTGGCCGAGTCATGAACTTAAGGTAGTCTGGTCGCTTCTGGAGTATCTGATCGTAAGCCCCTTTGAATTCCGAGCGTAAGTCTTCATTATCGATCTTGAGGCAAATGAAATATTTCTGTTGATAGCTGTAGGAAAAAAAATGGAATAGCGAATCGTTATCTAGTGTGGCAACTTAACGGTGCTGAGTGATATGTTTAGCTTCATGAAACCTTGCTTCAATACATTATTATTATCAACAATATCATCAATTAAATAAATATTAAATGTATTAACTTTTCAATAGAACTTGTTTGAAGTTTATATTTTTTACAAAGCCGTCTCTTATTAGGCAAGAGGTAATAGAAGGTTAAATGTTATATCAATGGTGAAAATGTTCAAAATTCCAAAACAATAGGCGTTATACATCAATAGAATTCAGGAATGCATACACCAAATATATCCTTTGAATGATACAATGTTGCTGCGTAATTGTGATCTATAACTGCAACAATATTTTTTTAGTGCAAAATCAATCCGTTTAGACTAACCTGTTATTCGCCATTTTCAAGCAACTTATTTTATCCTTTGGGAAATTTCAGGATTAATTGGACTAAAACCTGAAAATTACATCGAAATAAAGTTGAAATGAGAAATGAAAAATAGAAATACGTTGCAAGTATAAATTGAGGGCAAACTAAAAAGATTCTTAGTTGACAGCCACAATCAATTTCATATGATTTTGGTTTTGATTATGTTTTGATAATCAACTATTCACTTTTATTTCATATACAAAAAAATAATCAAGATTTTATTCAATATGGCCTACTAAAAATCATTATCAGTCTTAGTAATACATTGTATTTGTTAATTTTTTGTTGAAAACTATTCAAATATGAATTAATAAATCAATATAATATAACTTACTTGTAAAGTTTTAGCTCTTTCCTTAAAGTAAGAACAAGGTAATGCTATACAATTATTTATTAAAACATCAAAGCAAGGTTTGTTTTATAAGTCATTCTGGACATTATAAGCCAATGGCATTAAGGAAAGGCACCATGCGAGCTGATCCCCGAAACAGGTGTTCCTCACCGAATTCCAACTTGCTTGGGATTGTTGAGAAAATGTTTTCTAGCATGGTGATTTGAGCACTTTGAAGAACACGCTTTTTTATATATATATTGATTTTCGTAATAAAAATTGGCGATTTTGGTATTGCTTGCGTTTGTCTAGAAAACTGTTATTTGTCATAATCAAAATTACTATTTTCGAAAAAATGTTCTTTTTTTGTTTAAAGCTGGCTAGAAAGAAAATAGCCCAGCCAACCTCTTTTTGAAGTAAAACTATGCTCAAAAGCTAACATGGCGTTGTTGTGTGTAATTGTTATGTGGATTAGTTTTACAAATTGTGGAAAATGTTTGGTGGGGTGCCCTTTATTGAGTCAAATCTGCTTGCTATACAATGGTATATCCTAACAAGTATATTGTATTGAATTGTGGCTTTTGAGCTCAACTTTCAGTGCATACATTTTTCTTTCTTCATAGTTAATTAAAGGGATCTAGCATAAATGTAGTTTTTACATATGGAATCTTATGAGAAACATGATCATACATTTCAAATCAAGCGGACATTAAGTATATTTGGGCATCACAAATATCACCATTGAGAAATTCAACAAATTTTCTCCTGCAAAGGAATGTGTATCAAATTCTCGGTAATATGAGAGATGTTTTGCAAGTCAGTGCTTTTACGATAAAGAAATCTAATTAAGCTTTATCATAGCCTCTTAACAAAGGTTAATGTATTAAAATCATAACTACTCATAGGCTATTTAACAGAGGCTAGACATATCTTAGGGGGATTTTACGAATTTAAGTTATTTTCTTTGCTTTGGATTTTGTAAAAACTGGATTCGATAAGGGAGATTCTGCTGGAATGCAAAGTGGTCTCACAGAAAAAACCATGTCCGTTATTACCGGTGTATAACCTGCACCGGTGTATAACCTGCACCCCATGAATATCAAGAATTATGTTTTGAAATCCGGTGTATAACCCGCACCGGTGTATAACCCGCACCCTTAATGTATCATTTTCCGGAAATTATACCCTATAATCCCATGCAAAAGCTTTGTATATGTTGATAGTAATAATTTCTTCCCTTTTAAAGTCCGTAAAGACAGAGTTAAGGGTAAATCAAATATTTGTTATCGATTTTTATCACCAAATGGAACCCTTTTTTACATGAAAATCGAAAATCGAGCGTTTTATATTTTTAAAATCGGTGTATTACACACCGTTGTACAACCCGCACCCGGGTGTTTTGTTTGTAAAATCGGTGTATAACCCGTGGGTTATACACCGGTAATTACGGTAGTTGAGACTGATCGATAAGGCTTCCTTGTTATATATACATAATTACTAGGTTCCGAGCTGAAAAAAAGTGATTTTCTTTTCACTAGACACATTGATTACATCACTTGTTTTTGTTCCGAATACAATCGACATGATAAACACCATTTTCTGTATTCATGTATTGCATATCCTAATTATATTGTAAGGTTTCTCATCATTCATTTTCAAAATTGAATCAGTGACAATACGGTTAACATTAACATTTTTGGCAAAAGCGCCTACCTGACTAAGAGTGCTAACCCATTACACTACAATCAAACACATGCCTAAACACAAACGAAAATTCCGTCTCATGCTTTGAGGTATGTTGCATTGATAGAAGGTTCTGATTCTTTAGGTTGATCTAGGTGCTTTAATCTCTGTGTGATTTAATTTATGGTAGAGATCTAGAATATGGTTAGCTAACATATCTTGTGCCTTTAGTTGTCCTGTAACCTGATCAAATTAGAAACCGTACACTTTTGGAAGTTGAGTTGTTCAGAATGAATATCTTATAACAAAAATCACCAATTTTTATTAAATTAAGATAGACATTTTATACAGATTTATACATGTAAAAATGTAGAAAAACATATTATGTAAGTAACTTCTATTTAAAATGAACAAAACTAAATGAAGAAATACTAAATAGTATGCATGTAAAAACAATTTAGTAGCGAAATAATAAAATGTGAAAGCAAAAAAATAATTAGGTTTTAAATGCATTTTCAACTAATATATACAGAATCAGTGTTGCCATGGTCAAAAATAAAAATGTGTGCCAGAAGACTCTCAATTCAGAATAAAATTCAAGCATCTTATTGGAAACTCATATGTCAACATTAACCGACAGGCCATTTCAAAGGTTTCATCCAGAAAAATAGGTCAAAGCCTTTTTATGAAAAGGATCCGCAAATCACGCGTTGTGATGCCCATGCTTAGAAATGTTTGAAAACTTTGGTATCAATGTAATAAATACACAACTGTTAAAAAGGTGTTTAAAGGCCCTCGCCATATAAAAGTAATTCAGAACCCTGAGGAGTCTTATTTTATTCAATCCCCAAGACTAGTAACAATTTTTGTTAAGGGACCTTCGGCTATTATTCTTATTGTCTATTTGTTTTTATTTATATGGTATGTGGTATTCCTCTTTTTTGTTGCTACGATGCACTTAAGCTATTATACATCTATACCAAGTCTTTAATCTTAACACGGTTCGACTATGTGCTGTGCTATTTATAACTTGTTCTATATTTTAGCATGATAGTGTTTCAATGTAGGTCAAGCATTGGTTGCATCACTATCATGTTATAGAATAATATACATGTGCATGTATATGTACATGTGCATAAATACTTATTTGACTTTATAACCTTTATTGAGATGGCATACATGCTTTGCATAAACACATACTGTAGACATGTAGATCAGCATATGTTCATTTAAAATTTGTAAACAATGAATAATGTAAACATAAACATGAATGTTTATAAACATATTGATGGGACCATAACATCAGTATATAAAATAATAAAAAGCAATTATCGAAATAGATATACGTTGCAAATGAACCTAAACACATCAGTAACTGAAATCTATAACGATTCGCTTAATTCATTTTATGTAAAATATTTGTTCATAAGTTAAAAACTGGATAATAAGGCAATTGGTAAATCATGAATGATACCATTGTGGGTACACATTCTTTGTTGAATTGGCAAAGACGTAAAAACATTAAGGAGCGGAATGAAACTATGTTGGAACAAGAATTAGATACGGATGTGTCCTTCGTTGTGTCTTATAAGGAGGGAGGTAAGTTAATTATACATTTTTTCTTAAGACGTAATTGTTTACCGTTTTATTTTCAGCTGCAACGTACGTTCAACAACCATTCGCAGCGTTTATCAGCGAAACAAGTTATCATTTATTTTATAGAGCCTTGCGATATTGAATATACATATATTGATATGCAAAATTAACATACTTGTGTACGATTTCCCTCGGCCTTAAATCACTTTGAATGTTTATGCATTGGCTGACTACTATTTCAACGCGATGTGTTTCAACTTTATTATGGTGAATTAATTACATAATTACATTATAGAAACCAAGTGGCATGTGAAGTTGATAACTGTGTTTTATCAAATGTACGTGTGTCCCCTTTTTTCAAAACAGGACTAGAGGAAACAATAAACGCGCACAAGTACATGCTGATTTCCGCGTCGTCCGTTTTCTGGTCCATGTTCTGTGGTGACCTTCAGGAGAGAGACAAAGTCAAAGTCCTAGATGTTGATCCTGAGGCATTCAGGCAAATGCTAAGGTAAACATGTGAAAACTTATTGATTATTTACAAAATAGAAATGTTATGAGTCGAAACGATAACCTCAGAAAGAAAGATTTATATTTTTAGAATATCAACGTTTTTTATATTGTGAAAAAAGTTTAACCCTTAAAGATATGTCAGTAAACGATATAGGCCCATCATTGCGCGACCAATTAAATAAGTCATGTATAATCTAAAAAATATCATATTTAGATGTAGTGATGAATTATGAAATAGCTGATGAACAATGCACTAATGCACTCTCTCAGGTTTATCTACACTGAACAATGCAGCCTTACCCATGACAACATCATGCATGTTCTTCATGCCAGCAAGAAATACGACCTACCTTGTCTAACCAAAACATGCGTTTATTACATGGACAAATGCCTCGAACCCACTAACGCATTTACTTTACTTGAGCACAGTTTATTCTTTGAAGAACATGCCTTATCAAATAAATGTCTCAAACTAATCGAGGACTATACTGCTGAGGCATTCCATTCCAGTGCCTTTATGGATATATCACAAGATACATTAGCGTTCGTTCTTGAAAGTGATCATTTAGACATAGATGAACTAGAGCTATTCAAACTATGCTGTAAATGGGGTGAATCGAAAATGTTTAAAAATAAAGACAATACATTGCTCAGGGATATCATAGGAAAAGCGCTTTATAATATACGGTTCCCTGTGATGTCGGCTGTGGATTTTACAAAAACCGTACGACCAACTGAGGTTTTGACAGGTGACGAACAGGCTAGTGTTTATGCATTTCTCATTGTACCCGAGGAAAGGAATAAACCACCAATGTTTTCAACTTGCAAAAGGAAAGGTTAGTGAAATGAATTTGATCACATTTGATTGTAATCGATCCTTTAAATAAAAGCAAGGGATTTTACCATTTAACTGTTGAATTACTATATTTAAATAGTCACCGGCACACAGGGATAAATACAAAGCGTATAGTGATAAAAGACCTTTTGTTAACTTAAGTTGGTGAACCAATTCCAAAGTCTTGCTTCTTACCATTGATGAGGGATAATACAAATGAAATAATCAAGTTCCCACAGTTTATTGCTATAGACAGTCAATTATTTATCCTTTCATTTTAGGTGTACCAACAGTCGGCGACAGGGTTAGAATCAAGCCAAGCGTCTCAAAACCAAAACACGGCTGGGGCGTGAGAATGAACCATCACTCCACTGGAGTTATCAAAATCATAAATGAAAATGAAGCCATTGTTGACTTTCCTGAATCAAGAAATTGGAGTGGCGTTTTGAGCGAATTAGAATTGGTGTAAAACTATATAACAAAATTATATTTATATATATTATCATTATCTAAATTATACCCAAGGCAAGCATACCTTAATACGTTGCTATAGTTAACAATTGCACTTCATTTATTTAAAGTAAACATATATAGTTTAATTTATGTATGAATATATGTTTATCAATTTGCTCAATAGCCACACTAGAATTTAAATGACGCATATTGGCTCAATGAACCGAAAATTCGAAAATAGATAAAATAGGGGGCAGGCAAAACAAAGCCTGACGATTATTAGTTGTAGAAATGAAACTAACATCGATCTGGACCAAACGCAAAAAAATTGAAAATGGACCAATACAGTTTTTACTTATCAATAACATGATTAATACACCTTTAAACACACACATATTGTTTTTGTATTTCACGTGACGAACCATGTAACTTTATTTGACTCGATGATTATCAACAACATGATGTGAAATGCATCTGGAAATGTCATTGCAACAATAGACAGTTGATTCGTTTACAATATGTATGTCAAGTTTCTTTGGAATCACGTTAATGCTACTTTTAGACAGCATTTCTCAACCTTAAATAACAAAGTAACAGTAGTAAGTAACTTAGAAAACGATAGTTCAGTTCAGTTTACACAAAATGGGTAAGCGTATGACATGTAATTCACTCTCAAAATTATATTTACATTCGACTCTCTTATTTTATTTGAGATGACTCTTGTTAAAGGGCAAGCGACTGTTAGAAAAGCCCGGCGAAAAATCTTGGAAAGTCAAGCAGCTCTCTGGGAGCTAGCTAACAAGGCACATAAAGCACATGCATAGTGTAATTTTAAATTATAAGGGGTTTTTATAGTTTAGTGGCAGAACACTATGAGTCGCGAGTTCGATCCCCGTTAGTATCTAAATAATTTTCGAGTGTCCCTCCGCGAGCCTTGTGCTTAAAATTATTTGATAGTATATATTAGTTTAGCAAGCATTTGATAAATTTCACACCGGTACACTCCATCTAAGTGTCTAAACATTAGTCCTGTTTCTTTTCTCTCAGTCAGTTCAGATTTTCCAGTCCAGTCATTGAGTTCATCGTGTTTCTTTTCTGTCAGTCAATTGTTATTTTTTCAGTTAAGTCAGTCAAAGTGTAAGTCAACTATATGCTGACTGAAGTGACTGGATTTTGTCACGTGACTCAATGTTTTGATTTTAAGTTTTGTTATGATTCAGTTTAATCCTTATGCTATTTTCTGTTATTGGTTTTTATATTCTAATATACATAAACATAGATTATTTTGACTATTGGTAAAGGCTATTTGAACAGTATTTAAAAATCAACCCCGTCAACACAGTGATCTTACGAAAAGCCCGGTCTGTGAGATCTCAGTGATGTCAAATCGTTCCCAGCTTTTGAGAGTCCTGTTAAACCCAAAATATAATGTGAGCCTTATGTTGGCTAACACAGGCTCATGTGAGGCTACCGTGATATTGTGTGACATCATAGTGAGCCTCACAGTGTGAGCCACACACAGTGTGATTTGCGTGAGTCTAACGAAAAGCTCACATGAGATTCCGTGTTTACTGGGAATGCTTTAAAACAATTATAACGTAGCTTTGACATAAAGAAGTATGCCAATTCAATTAAAATATGACTTTTTTGTGTCAGTGACTGATTGACTGAATTCACTCACTTGACTTGAAAACAATTAATTGACTGAGAGAAAAAAACGCGATCATTTTGTTTTTAATTTGGTTCAAATAATTTGTACTGTATATATCTTTTACATAAATATAAAGGAATTAGGCTGTAAATATGCCATACTTAAATACACCAATACGATTATATTGTGTTTAAGCTGGGGGACTCATACATTTGTCGTCCGTCCATTATCTTGTATTTATTTGACACTCTCATCTACAGAAATAAATCCTATAATGTATCCGTGAATATACAAAAACACATATTTAAATATAAACTATCTACATATTATAATAAGGCGCACAATATGAAGCTTAATGTATATTTATACTGTTGTGGATAAAACGCGATGCAGTAAATATAGTACATGTATGCATTAGTGATACACAGCGGTTTTTTTGCAAGGATATAAGTGTATTGATCGGCTAAGAGGTGTACCGAAAGGCAGGGACAGTTAGCCTGCATAAATACACTTGACATAGAATAAAAAGAGTAAAATACAGTACAGTGTAGATAGCAAAGTGTTATACTGTAACGTACTTGCATAACACATAATCAATGTGTTGAACATTAAAATAACAAGGATATAAACGATAAATAACGCTACTATTTGATAATTATATCTTTTTTTTTTAAATTTTTGGATAAATTCAAGAACAAAACATGGCAGATTGGCAGAGAAATAAAACCCTTAGAGAGAGAGAATGGGAATTATGTTTTCGCAGGAATTATCTACTGATGTGACGTTCCATGTATCGTCTTCTTTGACAGGTAAGTTAAAAAATAATACCAATTAACAAAATGTACTTTGCATATAAAAGTGTTGTGCATATTTGAATAACATCGACCGTTGGGATAAATTTAGAAACCGAAAGTACAGGTAAATGTATTCCCGTTTTTCAAACATTAATCATTTGTTTCTATTGCAATTTTAATCGAGTGAACTTAATGTATGTTAAACAATTTGGAGAATAATGGTTATTCATCTGTTTAAAACAATTCTATTGCAATTTTAATCGAGTGAACTTAATGTATGTTAAACAATTTGGAGAATAATGGTTATTCATCTGTTTAAAAGAAATAAAGCATGTCATTGTAAATATATCCATAATCTAAATCAAACTGTATGACCGTGTTTTAAAACATGGGGTTTGATTTATCACATTGTTACGTGTCAGCAGTGTGACGTAATATTGCAATAAACAAACTGGTTTTGTATTACTAGATAGTAAAACATTGTTTTTTTCGTCCCGATGTTTGTTGTTGTTTACGTATGTCACAAGACTATCTCATCAAATGCAGAAAAAGATAGTTAATAATATGTTAATGAGTTAATAATATTCTAGAACATGTGCGAGTTTATTTTAATGTGTCAACATACAAAAATAACATATATTTATTCCGAAATCCTCAGGAGAACCCGAAACTATAAAAGCTCACAAGTGCATGCTCATTTCTGCTTCTCCTGTGTTTTGGACGATGCTTTATGGTGAGCTTCAGGAGACTGGAGAAATAGTAGTTTCTGATGTAGAACCACAAGCTTTCAAACAAATGCTCAGGTAACTGTTATTTAATGCTTTTAAGCTGTGTTTATTTACATACTGTATTTTGCATTTGATATTGGATATTCGTCTTGCATAAAACCTCAACATTACGCTATGAAGACCTGAAAAATTAACCCATACAAGTTCAGCGTGTTGTTATGTTTAGGTTTCTTCAAACTAACAGAAGACCACAAATATATTATGCATATAAGTTTAATCAATCAAATTTAGCATCGGCAATACAAGTATCTCAGTAGAGTAGACAGTACAGTAGATTTTTTATTGAAGATATTTAGTATTTAATATCAATTGATGTGGGTATGTATATACTGTCGCTTTATAAAATGTCGACATTTGTTATATGTGAATGTTTTAGGTACATTTATACTGAGCAGTGTAACCTGTCTGGTGACAACGTTATGCATATTGTTCACGTGTCAAAAAAGTACGACATCCCCTTACTAACGAAAGAGTGCGTTGAGTTTATGGATAAAGGTCTTGACGCCAGTAACGCTTTTACAATCCTTGAACATAGTCTCTTCTTTGAGGAAAAGGATCTTTCAAAGAAGTGCATCGACATCATTGAAAAACATACACAAGATGCATTCAGTTCTAAGGCTTTTGAAGATATTTCACAGAAAACACTTGCTTATGTTCTTGACAGCGATAACTTGAGTTTAGATGAAATCAATATTTTCAAGCGATGTTACGAGTGGGCTGAAAAGAATAAAAATGACATATCTACTCGAGAGGCACTAGGACAAGCTCTCTACAAAATCAGATTTCCAACAATGACGTCACAGGAATTTACAAAATGTGTACGACCTACTTATATCTTGACAACGGATGAGCAAAGTAGCATTTATGCATATCTTGCGGTACCTGATGAACAAAACAGACCGTCATTATTTGAATGCTTGAAACGAAAAGGAAAAGGTAACTAGCATTTTAACTTTGTATTCATATGATATTTATTTTCAATCCATCATAAATGTATAGGTTAATAATGTACGATTGTATCAAAGCAAGAGTAGGAGAATAAGTCGCTTTACTTTAAGTCACATTTAGTGGCTTTACATTAAGTAACAACATATAAACTATATAATCTGGCAATCATGTCAAAAATTGATTATATAGCTCCCATCGACATTTGATTAGGAGGAATAAAGTTAATCTAAACCCGTTTTCATTAAAAAAACGTTTGGCTTATTTTTCTATCTAATTTACAGCAATTATCATGGTTGGAAGCAGAGTAAGAGTAAAGCAAAGCGTCTTAACCCCCTCTACTGGCTGGGGTTCTTGGGTAACCCACAAAAGCGTAGGCGTAGTTGAAAGCATGAACAAAGACACTGTCTACATCAATTTTCCTGAACATTCAAACTGGGAAGGTGTTCTCCATGAACTTGAGGTTGCATGATATACTATTAACGGATCTAAGGACTGTTGAATGTTAAATGTGCCCAAAGAGTTTAATCATATGCTTCAACAATCATTTTAGTAAGTACACTATATAAAGGACCTGATATTGATCAAATTTGTATCATTTCATATCGTTATTTCTTTGAAATACATATATTTGCACACTATAGATAGATGAAGAGTTTTGTATCCATGGAATTAATTATATTCAAAGTTATATAACGGGTTAGTTATTTTTGCACTGTTAGAAATGCTTTATCTAATCGTCACCTTGTATGAAAATCATCCTAATGCACCCAGCAAGCGTAAAACTTGTTTCATTTCTTTACATGAACCTTCAATGACGACGTCAAACTTGAACCTTAAGAGGGAATAAATAACTTTCATAAGCTTATATTTATCTAATGTGATTCACATTCCATGACATAACAAAAGATGATTCCGAATCTGACTATAATGCGAAATATTTAATATATAATTTAATTGGCTAATATTATATCAAAGCACTATATGTAGAACAACAGATTTACATTTGTTGGCAGTCTTGGCTCCAAACATCATCACCGTTGCTCTCACAATGACATAGTTTATCATTCAAATAAGTTTTATATTCAGAATAGGAAATCATTTTGAGTCAATAATTGAAAGAATGTCGCTTGTTTGAAAAAAGTCCTCTATCATGTCCATATATTTATGATTCGTTTAGCTTAATTTGATTGAATTTAATGCATAGTCTTTATTTTGTTAAAGGTTTTTGTTCAATCCAATATTTATTATTAACTATAAACCATTAACTATTTTGATTTAATAAGGAAACAACACATAATATACTCAACATAATTGTCTGCAGTCCGAATATTACTCACTTATTGTTGAATTGTTTTATTAATGTATATGAAATAATGAATCATGCGCACACCGTTTTTATTTAAGAATTACTTAAGTATTTGTTTTTACATTTTTTTCCGTAAGTTCTTACCTGGAGACCTCATCGTCTTTCAAATATAGCTAACTCATTACTCGATCAAGTGATCTTGTTTTATTTTGACATTAAACCTTATAAACATATACCTTTATACGCCTATATCAAGCATTTTTGTTTAATATTTGGTATTTTTATGACAAAGTAAATGATATGAAGATAAATACCCTTCGACTTATGCATTGAAGAATAAGGATCAGACTAGTGAATAAACGTTTCTCGTTATTCTCAAGGAGTCAAGGTGACAAACAACGTTTTCATGTTACAAGCGCAAAGGTGAGCCAGATGTATTGCATCATGTATTGTTTTAATTAGATGAGATTATATAAACAGCATTAAAGAATGTAAGCAACGAATACACGTTTGCTTCCGAATGAAACAAAAAAAGTAAATATATATATAAAATATATAACATATACTATACTTTATATATACTTAACTAACATATTTAGCATGCACTGTTATACAAATAAGATGCAATTATTAATGTTCTTTTTTTAATCACATATATTTGGAAGATTTATTATTTTGGCATAATTTTATGAGCCCCATACATACCTTTGCCACCGTAAAATTAGGTCATAGATTAGGGAAGATAATATTGATGTTTTTACACACTGCTATTGTCCTGTACATGCCCAATACATGATATTAATTATATGTTTCAAGTTTTCTTATTGAATTATAATACACAATTATACTTACAATTTATGCGCTCTGAGAGAGACGACAAAAAAGGATAATGCAAAGCATAACTAGACAAAGACACCGTTAGGGTATGAGAATGAATAATCATTTTATTAAGAATCATTATTAAGAATATTACCGATTTGACGTCATTGCTGACTTCATATGTGCTACGGTGAGCAAATATAAAACCTATTTGCATTTATGGTACAACTAGTTGCATTTTTATACAAGTGCATTGATCCCGTAAATAAATAGCATTGAAGTCATAGCTAAGTTATGTCAATGAAGTTGCTTCTGGATTATCCGTTTATCACTATATATTGTAAAGGAAAACTACATTAACTGTTGACTTCTTGTTCATGAAGCTACTAGGTATATGGGTCTTAACACAGGCATATATATGTGAACTGTAACGATTACCAAAGAAGTTGATAACCTACACTAATATATTATCTCTATAACATATACTCGAAAACAAAAGAAGTGTCCGGTCATTTAAGGTTAATATTTTTTCATTGTATCAAAAGTGGGACCCATTAAAAACATTTGTTAGTTTCAGTTTTGATAATTATAGGTGATCTCGCAAACCTTACAATCTGGAATCCGTTTGACGAGTATTTCGTTCGTTTTATCGAAGGGCTAAGAAACATTGATTTCGATCATCATGCAATGAGTATCGGTAGGAGAGGAAAAGCGCAATGTGCTAGAGAGAGTATAAGGTTTTTGTAACTCAAAAACGGTGAGAAATAGTAAATTTTCTATGCCACATGCGTCGCAGTGCACATCGTGAAATGTCGGAAAGACGTGTTTTTGGTGCTTAACTGCAAAAACAGTCTTAATCACATTACATAATAAAAGCGGTATGATTTCAAGATAGCTCACATGCTCTAAACCCTGTAAATTGCACTTTAAATTCAATTCGCTCCATAATCTAGCCGTAATTTTCGAATAAACTCGGCAAAATTTGAAAGGGATAACTTAACCTTGTTATATTGACGGGGCGTTTGAACAAAAACGGTCTTTGTCAATATTATCTTCAAGGGTGTGCGAAATATGAACAATAAACCGAAATGCCGTTGCTGTACTCGTTTTTCCATATTAACGATGTCGCGAAATGCATTGAAAATACGCTCGATATAGGCGCGGTTTCGCGCAAACAATCGATTATTGAGTGAATACGCTTTAAATAGGTTAAACCATTGTAGTATAGAGTTACGAGTTATGAAAAACTGTTTAACGGTCATTTTTGCCACGTAATCACGCTAAAAAGGAGTAGAATAGTTTATCAAGGCATACGCTTGCGCGCACAATTGCTACGAGGCTTGGGCGTGGAAATCGACCATCAGGTTGTCTTAAGCATGCACGAAAATTGTTTTTGTCTTGATGGAAAACTTAAACTACGGATTTAACAAAGGTTCACTGAATGTAACTTTTCGATCAATATCGTGTTTCAAAGTAACCAGAAAATATACGAAACGTAATTTCCAAAACGGTTGTAAACCCATTAATGTAGCATTACAAACCCGTGAAGGCATCATTTGACATATTCAAGCAGTTAT
>LQRL01132007.1:3494-14471 GCA_001703475.1 Hydroides elegans | reverse complement strand
TGTCGATTTTGGAACACTTTAAAAAGTAGCGAAAAGTTCATATTCAGATGAGGAAATGTTGGTGATAATATACGATATTATCATTTAAGTACGTGGTATGAACTTATATAAGCAAACATGCTTATATAAGCATATTATCTTTTAGATAAGTGAAATGATACTTTCTTCACTTGTCTCGTCAGCTGCCCTCCAAAAACATTTCGCGTGTGATTTTATAAGCAATCATGCTTATATAAGCATATTTAGAGATGTGTTAACACCTATCGGGGGCGCCTGGTGCATTTGGAATGGGTTTACAAAAGTAATCGTGCTTATATAAGCATATTTGCTATATAAGTTAAATGATATATTTGTTCCACTGGCTTTGTCAGCTGCGTCTCAAAAGTATCTGGGATGTGCCTATATAAGCATAATTTAATGTAATGAAATCATCTTTTTGCTTCATTGGCCGTCTCAGATGCTTCTCAAAAGCATTTTGGATGTGCTATATGAGCTCGTGCTTATAAAAGCATATTTTCTTTAATTTGGGGATACTTTTGCCAACTTGTCTCGTCAGTCCAAGAGATGTCTTCAGAAAGAAGTGAGTGATGATGCAAGATGTTACTCTGTTTTTCTTTCATCACATGATCTTGTTTATTCGCAAAATTGTTCGTTATTTCCAAGGTTAATTTTAGTAAAAACTGACCATCCTGCATCTACGAATTGTTGAAGTTCACGGGGGATCCAAGGTCACTGACCTTCTAGTTATTACTGCGACTGAAAACAGAGGCACATAGTTATACTGAAAACTAATAAACTATATATGTTGCGCACTTATATATCACATGTGGTTTTGTTTCAGGAACATTTAATCCCTCCTTAAAGCAATTGGAAGAGAGGAAGGCACGATGCTTAAAACCATTATACTGATTGGTGGTTCCGCCAAAGGTATGACCATTTGAACTTTTTTTTATGTATAGACTTCTAAGTTAAACAAATATCGTTGAAACCCACTGCATTTTTTTTCAATTACTTGTATGCACATTAGATTAACAGCAACACTTTTCACTAGAAAGTTGCTTTGGCATTTTTAAACGTAACGTGCTTTGATAATCTTATATTTAACCATTTTCAAACTTGTACCAACAATGGGATGAGATAAATAAAAACAATAACCATAGATGAATAATGCAAAAAAGATACATGAGATACAATTTTAGATTTGCTTAGCATTGTTTATTATGCTTCGTTTGTGTAGGTACGCGGTTCCGACCACTATCCCTCGACATTCCAAAGCCGCTCTTTCCCGTTGCTGGCTTCCCCATGATCTATCACCATATTGAAGCTGCAAGCAAGGTTTGTCTGATAGATAAATCCATTTAGTAAATATTTATACACAGAATTCCTAAAACCAAATTTGTGCATGTTTTTCGCATATATATAATAGTCGCATTCTATTGCTATTTGACTCGAGTAGTTTCATGATTGATCTTGATTCTCTTGTTAGTCCTCCGCCGCCGCTTTAGCGCGAAGCGGAGGACTATAGTATTCAGTACTGTCCGTCCATCACTACAACAAATAATTGAGCTATCAAAAAAAAATCAAGTATTTTATACGTTCAATGGAATTATAAGAACAATGAACCATGTCCGTCTGTCCTCCTGTCTGTCTGTCCGTCTGTCTGTCGACACCTAGGTGCACTACGTGGTACGGACGAGTGCTCGCTTATCCTTCGATGGATTTTGTTTTCTTTTGGCACATGGAACAAACATATATTGGAGCTGTGCTTAGGCGTATTATTTTTGAAAAATCCCAAAAATGGAATTTTGTCGATTTTTGAAAAATTTTGGGGACTTATCGTTATTATTGATGGTAGTTTGTACGGACGAGTGCTCGGTTGTCCCTCGATGGATTTTATTTTCCTTTTGTACATGGAACGAACATATATTGGAGCTGTGCCTGCGCGTATTATTTTTAAAAAAATCCCAAAAAAATGGAATTTTGGCGATTTTTTGAAAAATGGTAATTTTAGGGGACTTGGCACATTAAGAAAGATTAATCGTATATCGTGATGTTCTGAGGATAACGAATACGCAAGGAAAACGTTGTGAGAAAGACGTTGTGAGAAAGATGTTATGAGAAGGACGTTGTGAGAAAGACGTTGTGAGAAAGACAATCCTTCGATGGATTTATGTTGATGTTCTAATTTAATTTCCTATGTTTTTTTTTCAATTTTCAACTGTTTTTAAAGTAGCGGAGGACTTAATCAGTTTCACTGATCTACTTGTTAAATAATATAATTGATCTTGTGTTTGATAGGTTCCTGGAATGAAAGAAGTCATAATAATAGGATCATACCATCAAAATGAATCTCTAAACCGCTTCCTTCAAGAAACACAGCAACAACTAAAGATACTCATAAGGTACGTATGCCATGTCGTCATATATCAATATTTGGATACAACACCCAGTTGGTCAGTCATTTTTTCAGCCGGAACTAATGCCAATGATAAGAATTGTTTAGATTATAGAAACTCGAAGAGTTCACCGCCTTAGGCACTGCGTCAGACACCAAGACTTCCCCTCATGTACATTTTATATCACACAAAACCAAATTTACTTGAATTGTTGTTGTGTTGTTGCATATACTTTTAGTAGTTCAAGGTTTAAGGTACAGCGAGAAGCACACAGATCTACTCTTAATGCACATACATACATTTTCAAGAAATCTCCATTTTCTCGATTCAATGCCTTTTTGTTTTTCAGATATCTCCAGGAGTACACAGCCTTAGGCACGGCAGGAGTCATCTACCACTTTCGTGACCAAATTCCGCGCGGCGACCCCGAATGCTCCTTTACCATGAATGAGCTATGATTAATATACATGTACATATTATCATGCACTAAATGTAAATTTTTCTCGATTCCATGCCTTTTTGTTTTTCAGATATCTCCAGGAGTACACAGCCCTGGGTACAGCGGGCGGTATTTATCACTTTCGCGATCAGATTTTGAGCGGCAACCCCGAATGCTTCTTCACAATGAACTGTGATGTGTGCTGCGACTTCCCGCTTAACGAGATGCTTGAGTATCACCGTTCCAAGGACTCAACGAATCACTTTACCATACTGGCCACTGAGGTAGGAAAAGGCTTCTGTGTTAGTGCCCTAATTGTTAAAATTTCTACTACGAAATAAAGGGCATCAAGGTGATTTAAGCACTCGAAAGGAGACAGGATATAGTATACACCTGGCAAAAAGTCAATTCGATTGAACCATGATGCTCATATATTTAGTGATTATAAAATTACAAGGGAGGGTGGAGAGGCTGCAAGGTAGTTGCTATAACTTCGTTAACATTTCGGTGGCTTTATGTTCAGTTTTATCATGTCGCTGTGTTTGTAACCACACCAATTGTTAAAGGATAGCTCGTATTATATTCGATATTTATAGTAAATTATTGATTTGACAGTTTCAATTTCAACTCCAGGGTTCGTCCGAGGGCGCGTTTTTGCGTTATTTTTCACACCAAAATCCTAAAAAACACACGAAAATCACCGGCGCGCGTTTGAAAAACGCATTTCGAAAAGAAAAAATAAAACGCATGACAATTATGGACACGCGTTTACATTTTAAAATGCTTAGACTAATATGATTAAATTATTGTTGCATCGGATGTGTCTTTATTTCAGGGTAACAGTACTTAAGAAATGCATATTTTGGACATAATATCGGATGTGTCTTTATTTCAGGGTAACAGTACTTAAGAAATACATATTTTGGACATAATATCCTAAAATTCGCTCGCGCCTTCGGCGTTTGCATTTCAAAAATGGTATAAATAAGTCAATTGGAGCCTAGATAACAGGCGAATTCGGATTATGGTGTATCGTTTTTTACATGTGACATACACCTTGGCGCACTGGTTCCTATTGGTGCAGTTTTCTGAATGCATTGTGCTCGAGGGCGCAAAAATGTTTAGTGCCGAATACTTCCCTGTTTTGATACCCGAAAACCTAATGTAGAGAGCCCTTATATAATTGGTTCTTCTTATTCAATAAAGTCTGTTACTGACTCGAAAATTCACATGAATCAAGAACTGAAGGATATTCGAAAGCCTTTACTTCCATTTCGTAGATTGATTATCTCCGTGGGCTATAAATAAGAGTGTTTATTGTGAAAAGTTTTTTTTTGTCAAATGTGAATTTAAAACTGAACTATATAAAACTCGCTCTGCGAACAAAAAACGCATCAAAATAGAGGGTGCGCGTTTTAAACGCGTCGCCGAGCCTCCCTTGGACGAACCCTGCAACTCACAGGATGTACATGTGATTTATTATTTGTTCTAGGCAACACGACAACAGTCACTCAATTACGGATGTATTGTTGAAGACAAAACGACAGGACAGGTACATCTAACATGATTGATGTTTTGTATTGAATTATGCGAACTGGGTATAATGAATGTGGAATTAACAGTCTATAGACCGTCACAATGTTTGAAGTATCGATGATGAAACCATTTACTAAATCATTATGAACATCAATCGATGATAAAATCATTTTACCAAATCATTATGAAAATCAATAACAGTTGGTGTAATGCCTTAGACTTCCCAGAGGTTTTTTTTTCGTAAAATGTAGTCTTAGTTTGATAGTAGATTTAGTTTGTAAGTTGGGGTTGTATTTGGACCCGCTTATTTGACGGGTAAATTTGAGTAATCATACAAGTAAAAACCATTAACATATTTTTACCATAATATTTCTTTTTGAAAATTATAGGTGTGTCACTATGTCGAAAAGCCAACGACCTTTGTGAGTACTTCCATCAACTGTGGGGTGTACTTGTTTGATCCTAGTATCTTTAAGTACATTGGGCAAGTCTTCCAAGCCTGTCAAGAGGAATCGAGGTAAATATTTTTGCCGAAATAAACTTTTAAAATTTGTATATGTTATTTTATTAGAAATATTTTTCCTTTTATATAGAATCTTGTTACATTTTTGAGTGCAGTTAAGAACTTAACATTTCAATGTGTTTCCTTGATGTTGCTGTCGTTGATGTTTATTATTCTTTGTTAATTGTACGTCTTTTATCGTTGTTTAATTGTTATTTGTTGATGCTTTTATAGATATTAACTTTATTTATGAGTTTAGGAGTGCTTACAAGAACATGTACATTGTATATCCTGGATTTATCTTTGAAATAAATATGGTTATTTTTTGGTCAATCTAAAGTGGGAACCATAATCATATTTCTTTTATTTAAATGTATTCCAATCATTCATTCAAATAAGTGCTTTGGATTGGACTCGATGAAATGGTTTATGAGCATGTGCTTGGTGTAGTCAATCACGTATTTTTCAGGACCTATTGAATAAAAATGCATTTATTAACAGTTATAAAGAAGAACACTTTAGTACAGGAATAAGTCATGGGTAAGATAAACGTATTGCCTAACCAGCTATATCCACCAAGGCTTTGAAACGCTGTGAAAAAAAGCTTTGTGTATATCGGCAATTTGATGTGTGTAGGAGCTTATTTCTTTTCAATAATAAATCATCTTCAATTGAGCACTTTAGTTATTCCCTTCCATGTCTCAATAGCACCTACTCAATTCGATTTTTACTTTAACCCTCTCAGGTAATATTTTGCCGAAATTTACCGAAATCGGTCGACCAAAAAAAATAGTTGTTTCTTTGTAATAAAATCGAAAACTGATATTTATTGCATTCAAATGTGAGATTAAATTTGATTGTACTTATAACCAAGACACTAATATGACACTGGTATAACTAAGCCACAGATTAATAAAACGTAATCATAATAGAAATATCTAAACTACTAATTGGAAATAGATTGTCCTGCTACAAACAAATGTTCTCTCAAAATCAATTTTTTAACATGAATACCCTTTCGAAAAACTTGATTTTTGACCATTCACCGATAAAAATCGCTTACAATTATTATGCATTATCACAAATTAAATACATTTCTTTTAAAATCCGATTTCCATGAGTTTACTTTGAGTTTTTTTTTCTGAATTTATATCGCATGAAGTTTTGTACAACACGAACATATTAAACTGTAAATTTTCATCACGTGAGTGAACAAAATATGGGATTTGTATTCATGGGGTTGGTTCAATTATGATTTGTTTTGGATTCGGTTTAACTACTTTAATTCTCAATTGTGGAACATTACGCCTTTTGGGATTTGATAAAATTATTGAAAGTACAATGTATTAAACATGCAATGTCTTGTATAACTAACTTTTAAGATGTTGTAATGAAAAATAACACTTTCAAATGTACATATATAGTGAACAAAGGTTATTAATTTTCCAATAAAAGCTCGCTTTAACTAAACGAATGTCTTTTTGCATTTAAACATATTTCAATTTGTTTAAAAAATACTATCCAAATAAAACAATTTTCATACCGAGAACTTGCAAGTCATCGAACTTAAACCGCGGTATGCAAAATTCAGTTTACCATTTAATCATATTATCTCTCATTATCAGGTTTGATCCAGACACAGGCTGCTTTTCATCCAAAGAATGCATTCGTTTGGAACAGGACTTGTTCGCAAGGGAGCTGGTGGGCACTGGTACCCTATACGTGTATCATACCAATAACTTCTGGAGTCAGATTAAGAACGCTGGGTGAGTTTTTTTACTGAGCAAAGGGAGGTTTTATCAAGATGTGATGTCGATATTGAATGATATTTTACGAGAGTTATTTTCTTTTGTTGCATGTCATCGAGTTGAGTTTGTATTTAGAGGTCATTGCATGGTGACTTAAAGTCTTTATAAAAGTAACTAATACTTATATTTAATTTAAACATGATTTTATATCGAACCAATGCTCTTTCATCAAAAGATTCTAATATGTATTTTCAATGATGCATGTACGAACAAATATTTTTTTGCATAACAGAGCGGCGGTATACGCCAACAGACACTACCTGAACATCTATCACCGCACTCACCCAGACCGGTTAGCGAAAGGCGGGGAGGACCGACCGAATATCATCGGCGATGTCTTCATTCACCCCACTGCTTCCGTTCACCCATCAGCTACAGTTCGTATTTACCCCGAGATAGAAATTAGCTTATGTTGTATATTGAAATGAATTAGTTTCAAAAGTTTACAAACTTAATAAATACCTCAAGACACTGTGTTAATGCATTTATGTTTAATGATATACATGTACCATGAAACACTATAAACAACCCACAAACTAAACTTTATTTATATGTATTTTGATAAACCTGCATATGATATACTTCTGATGATGAAAAAAACTCTAGACTGTACCCACAGAGAAGAACATAGATGAATAAAGTGATACGAACGTTTTAAAACAAAATAATCAAAGTAAATCAAGAATAGCTTCCTTGCATTGTGTACAGTTAGGACCGAACGTGACTATCGGCAAGAATGTAACGGTGGGCGCCGGAGTGCGCGTACGAGAGTCCATAATCTTACAGGGATCCGTGCTTCAGGTATTCTTTATAGTTCATGCGATATTTCACCATGTATGCTCTAATAATTTATTATGCGTTGCGTTTTAATGGCCAGTGTCCGAAAAAGTTGTATATTGCTGATGGTTTTGGTGATATACAGGTTGCATGGAGTTTTTGTTAAGTGAAATGCGATAAATTAATTTCATGACATTTGTCATGAATCTAAATGACATAGATTTGTTGTACGTTCTTAAAAGTCGACATAATTAATTGTCAAATCGATTCAGATAGTGTAACCGATAGTTCGATTCAATAAGAGGCATTGAAATCCGTTCCATGAACATTGATTATGGTTCTTCAACAAGTAGCCTTCCATATACGAGCCTTTCATACGCCTATCCTTGACAAGCCTATCTTTGTATAAAAATACTGATAATCTTATCAAATTCATGCATATTTCAGGATCACTGTTGTGTCCTGCATTCGATCGTCGGGTGGGACTGCGTGGTGGGCCAATGGACGCGTGTCGAAGGCACACCCAATGATCCTAACCCAAACAAGCCATTTGCCAAACTCGACATTCCCGATCTCTTCAACAATGAGGGCAAATTGAACCCTTCCATCACAGTCATAGGTAAGAAAGGGCGATATTTTGGATATACTGAACACTTTAATATTTTGAATATTTGTGCGAAACATGTGTTAGGAATTTTGAAGGATCAAGGTTTATAAGATCCTTTCACACACAAGTCATTTCGCAATATTTCAATTAAAGCTTATATTTATATTTGGTTCCCAGTTTCTACAATACTACTGTTATCACGGCATCATTTGTTTGGATTCAGGGCCTAGACTGAAATCTTCAATTTCATAATTTTGTTTTCGTTAATTAAAGCTTTAATTAAAAATATCTTTGTAATGTTAATATTTACATTAATTTATATGTTTATAGGATCCAACGTGCAGATCCCATCTGAAGTGATAGTTCTCAACACAATCGTCTTACCACATAAGGACTTAGCAGTGAGCTGCAAAAACCAAATAATCTTGTAAACTGTGCAGAGAATATTTTAACCAAACACCTATTAACTATTGAAGCGTAAAGGACTAATAAACTTTTATGTCAATTGATGCAGGTGATATATGTGTTAAACAAGTCTTCTCTGTGAGTATGTAACTGTGGAATATCCTTTTAAACTTGCTGATGAAAAAGTGTTCATATTAATTAGATCTAATTTTATCGTTTAACTGTAGATAAACAGGGCTAGTGATTTTGGCATGTTAATCACATATCGTATTGATTGCCAAGTAACATACGACCCAATTGTAAAGTCGCAAATTTATCTAAATTGAATTTCTCGCGTTTTATAAGGCATGTAGGATTCGATTTTTGTATTCATATAATATCAAAATATTTATCTAGATAATTGCTTCAAGTTCAGTATTTTATTTTCAACTAATGCAGATTGTAACAAAATCATTATAGTTAGTAGTGTGTATGTTTATTTTCCGTAAAAGGATATGCTGAAAGTTACTTAGAATCTTTAACATTATGTCTCAATAAAGGTTTCTTCATTTTCTATGATTAACTTTTTGAAAATAAATGACCGACAATGTTGATCTTTATACATAGATATATGTATTCACACCTGTGTATAATTGTGTACGTTTTTTGTTGCGGGGCTGTTCATTAATTTAAAAGAAACAAGGCTAAATCAAGCCGACTTGATGACGTGTCATTTTTGTTGTTTTCGTTATGTAAGGCTGTGTTTGATCATTGATTGATTGTTGTATATTATATTATATAGATTTAAAGGTGCAATAAGATAATTTATTTTCATTATATTCTTCTTTTTATATCGAGTCATATATAAAATGCTAATAAATACTGATACTCTCTGATACTCTCTAAACCCCGTTCAATTTGAAACATCTTGTAACACAGTCTTGATCATATCCAACAACTCCACAGGTTTCATATCACAATCAGACAAAATCGTTTCATTTTCAAATATGGATACAAATTCACTTTCTTTAAGCATTTCAATTAAAACGTCCCGAATCTGTACTAAATCAAATGTATTGTGGTTGGGAGAAAACGGCAGGAATGTCACATTTTCTTTATCAACAACTCCTTTCTCAATTATATTTTGAGACAATCCATTCGCTTCGAATTTTTCGGCGTTAGCAGATGGCTCGAAAACTTTAGTTTTGTAAGCGCTCACAGCATTCAATCGTTTCTTGGCTATAAAGGATATCAATGAATAGAATCCATTGAAATCAATCCCTGCCGAGGCTTTTAAAATCAACTGAAAAAAAACATACTAATCTTATGATATCATATTATACTCATGACTCCTACACTAAAATCAGTTTTATCATTGACATTATTGAAATTGAGCCCTGTTTAATCTTAGGTTTTTACTTAAACATTACTTTAACAAATGCTGTAATGGTCGACTAGACTAGTGTTAGTAGTCTAACGAGAACTATACACAATTAGTTATGCATAAAACTGATCAACTTCTTTAAACACAAAAAAAATCCATCCAATAACAATGGCTTTTGCACCTGGCACTGCTGTTGCCATCCTTCCATATCTCTGACGTCACTGATTTCACGTTCTACGTCACGCAAAGATGAGCACAAAAATTGCCACGTCAAGTCTATGTTACTTCCGTTGATCCAGTTGTGATTGATTGAAATCGTATCTTCCTTGTGGAAAAAAGTTGATAAGATAATGCCAATAATAATGCTTCACAAAAAAATAATTTAGATAACCTACAACTTTGTCAGGACTTTCTCATGATACAATACAAAATGTGGACAACTCAACGGGTTTAATATCACAACTTGATTGAAATCGTATCTCCCTAGTGGAAAAAAGTTGGTAAGATAATGTCAATAATAATGCTTCACAACAAAATAATTTAAATAACCTACAACTTTGTCAGGACTTTCTCAGGATACAATACACAATGTGGAAAATACACATAACATTTAATGCCATCACGTTCTTAAAATATCAAAGATGATAAAATATCAAAATATGTTTTATGTTATGATATCTTGAATACGTATGAATACGTATTCATATTTGATATTGATATACTGTACCTAGATATTCATTTTCTTATATTAACTCTTTTACTGTTACTATAAACGCACTATAAAACGCCAAATTTTACTCACGAGATTCATGACCTGGTGGTGCCATCCACTAGGAACAAAAATGACTTCGCCTCGGTTTTGTATCACTTCAATGCGTCGTGCTGTTTGCACGCCATGTGGATACTTCGTTGCATCCTTGAGCTCGGGCGAGTTTAAATCAAATGGCAACAGACCGTAGCTGTCTCGTAGTTTGTCTTCCTCACCTTTAAAAATATATCTTATGATTAGATATCATAAACAAAATTTCAACAGTTGCTCAAAACGTTTTTTTTTATGACCCAGTTAATGCATAGAAGATATAAGGAAACAGATCCGTGTATCAATTTTAAACAGTCAACATATTGATTATAAAATTGACTGTAT
>LQRL01131997.1:473-20967 GCA_001703475.1 Hydroides elegans | reverse complement strand
CTATTTTATACCAAATTTTATTCGGATAATTTGAAGTTCGGATAATTTGAAGTAAATTTTCCGGTCCCGAGCACTTCAAATTATCCGTGGTGCACTGTAATCATAAGAAATTAGATAATTAAATTTTTGCTAATTTTGTCTTGACCAGAGAGAATATGAACACTCTTTCACTGGGTAAATCAGTGCTAATTAAAATTCATATATTTTGTTCAATTTATACCGATGAACCGAGATTTTGGGAGCGCTATTTCACATATTATTTAGCATTTTTAGCCTGTATGCACTCGAGTATATTTACGTATTGTTATCAACACAAGTCTCCATCCAATATTTTTTTCCAAGATTAATTACCTATGCTAAATGTTCCTGTTTTTGATCAAAATGTGTTTTAATCTTTATAGATATCTATTTTTCAAGTATTTAATCATTTATTTTTCGTGAGCTTCGAGAAAAAAATCCCACTCTTTCTCCTACAGTTCTCTATCATCTATAATAAACAGTGCTATTCACAAACAAAATACATGTATCTGCTTTCATGCAGTCGATCATTTGTAAGTTTATTATGAAGGTGAATTTGTGTCATAATGAAAACAGAGTTTTATTTAATTGATATATTTCAAGGTAAAATAAGTGATTGTCGCGTCCAATTAATTATGATTTCATTTTCAATGCGAAACCGAAAAAAAACATCACTCAGCATTGCGAATGAAAAGAAAATATTAAGAGGGTAAAAATGATTCCTAACATTCTGCAAATGGAACCGTGATGGTATTGCAAGTCATTAAGTGTGCGGGTCATTAACTCCTTGGCCCGATTGTTGTTTCGCAAGAAATATTTTCAGGTTAATAAAAAAGCGTAATGTATGACTTATTAATCAATTGATTAGTTATCCTGATTAAACATTATTTATTTGATTTATTCCAGAATAAAGTTTCGATTTAGCTTGCAGTAATAAGGGAGCCAACAATATTATAAATAAAATAAAATAAGTTAGATATCTCAAAACAAAACAATTTCCGCTCTCAGCTCACCGTTTGCCATTAAAGTTAATTGTTAAAGTAAAAACATAATTTTGCTCTGACCTAGCTAAAGACTTTTTTTTCTTTCTAAAATTATCGATGTGTTTCTAAAAAAATGCAAATGAATATATTTTATCGCGTAAACACTAAAGAAAGTGAAAATAAGTCCACCCTGAAACTAAAACTAGTTATAAGTTCTTCCTATTAAAATGATCAAGTTTTAAAATCACTTTCGGATATTTTATAAGTTTTCGTGCATTTCAATTATATATACCGGTATGCAGAATTATACTCAATACTTGAAAACCCAAATGATTAATTAAGTCAAAGATAATGTAATGAAGTGTAAAATATAGAATGGCAACTATATTGTATTACTCTGGCCAATTTATCGTCGTTATTTAAACCCCAGAAGTAGGTAGCGTTTACATTTGCAAAACTCTTAATAATATGTATTTCTATTTTTACAGTATCCAAAGCAGCCGTACAAGCGGGGGATTTCAAGAGCCTTAAAGGTCCCGGAGAACATGACACAGGCGGTAAGAAAAACATGATTAATATTAAGGGTTTAACGTTTCGCCAAATTTTTTGTGGGTCAACGCATTTTAGGGGGTGAAGGTAATATTTTTTTGAGGAGTTTCTAAAGGGTTATTTGTTTCTCGGCTTGTGGCTGAGGGTCGAGGCTGATGATACACTGTTTAATATTAAGCATTTACTGGAAATCCCCTTCCCAAACCCTTCTCTTTGATAGTTCCATATCATTAATGTTGATATAATGACATGACTAGAAATTGTTTACTTAATGATTTTTTTGGGGATTCACTTATGAAAACGATAGTTTCTGGGCTTTTGGCCACATGCAACAATCTAGACAAGTGCTATTTACAACATTGTGATTTATGCAATATTTCAGTTACATTAGCACTATGTAAACAGGTTTTATATATTTTTATCAAGCATTATCGGAAAACATGCAAACGGGAATATAAACGCAATAACAATGTTTTTATAAAATAGGTAATATCAAAGGCAAAACTGCATTTTTATGCTTGTCATTTGAAATAAAGAATAGTAATTAATTCAAAGACTCCAAGATATTAAGAACTTGTTTTTCGAAAGTTGATTCAGTGCATAAAATTGCTTGAATACATAAACCATCAAATAGGGTAAAATAAAATATGTTTATTGATTTCATGTGCTTTGTAGAAACCAATAAATATGACATCAAATGAATTTGTAATTTTATAAAAATGTTATGGTCCAGTCTGTGTTAGCTTTGCTTTGTGGTACATGTAGTGTGTATGATATAATATAATTTGGAAATGATTACATTACTTATTACATATTGGAATGCATTCAATTTTTCTGCCAACATGCCCTAAGCGAAGGTTTTGTTTTCTGTAGATCTCAAATACTTGAATTAAATAGACTATGTTGTATATTTTTATATTAAAAAAGGGATTTTTTCAGCTTTGCATGTTTTCCTATTATCGAGACTTATATTCAATTATTCTAAATCAAAATCAAAAATAACAGGCGGACTTTTCGAACATTTAAGATCAACGTTTAGTGCAGTGTTATAAAATACCAGGAAATCTGAACTCTAAAAATAGAACATAATAAGGAACCAAGCTAAATTCTCTGTGTAGGCTGTTTTCTCTCTTATAATCAATGACTGCCATTAGACAATTTTTCTTTCAGTTGGAATTTAATGCAAGTAACATTCTAGGTCACAGTTATGTAAACTCTAGAAGCGGCTCTCTTTATACAACATTTCTAAAACATCTAAACGTTCAAGTTTTACATTGCATTATGTAACCATGAAAACTATTTAATCGTCGATTAATTTGTTTTTGACAGGTTTACCTACGCCTTCTCAGCGCCCTATTCACCTTAAGGTACAAAACCAAGTAAGTATGAAATAATTGGAATTTAGCACTGTCGACAAAATAGAACATATAACAGACCTGTGACATTGATGTTTAGTTGGAATGAATAAAAAATCTCAGAAATGTTCAGTGCATTCGATCTCTATATTGCTTTTCTTTGAACAAATGAATAGCATATTTGTTTATTAAGACAATTTTTTAATAGTCATAAGGGATTTTTCCCACATTGATCACATTTTCTATACTTTTGATAGTTGGGTACTTAAGTTGAATGTTGGTTATGTCACTCGCGGGTGGTATTTATACATAACTAAGGTAATTAAAACCCGTAGAATTATTTTTTTTAAAGTTACATTAACATAGTAATTTTGAATTACCAGTGGGCATACATATACATATCAAGAAAAACATATATGTTTATCGTGATAACTATATTTAAAACGCAATTAGGGTTAAGGCTGTAAAATTTATAATTGATTTAACGAGCAAATCCTAAAGTTTATGAAAAATTCAATGTAGTTTTCTTCAATTGCACGTCAAAATCAATAAACGTATATTTTTCGAGAATAGTATGCATAAAATGACGTCAATCAGTGTTGGTAATTATGAATTTGTTTCGATACCCGTCGCTGTTATTTCAAACTGTGCATGGCATTAAAATGCATTAGAATTAATTTCACCTTATAATTTACGAAAATTTGTATGGTGTGTTTGAAGGCAAATCAAGGTTGTTATTCGGTACGCCTATCACGTTAAATGAACAGCCTCAGTTCGAAAATGCTTTAATAGTCAGAATAAATGTCCGATACACAGTTTTCAAAAATGAACCCATCATTATTTTCTCGTCATGTATTTGCCGTATGCGGATATAACTTATCATTTTTTCTTCGGTATAAAGAATCGAATTCAAATAACATTATATCTCAATTGTACGAGCAAATCACTTAAATCATCATCATGGCCATATAACAAGCTCTTATGATTTTAACTACCTTGTGGTTTTTTGCTAACGACTCTACAAAATTTAATTTACAAATATTAGGAATTGTCTAACCTAAATGATATCATGGAAAAATAAAGGTGAAAATTGAAGATGATACGTGTATCAAAATATTCTATCGTGTTTTGTTACCGGTAATATTAACTTCGGTTTTTTGTCGAAAATAACCTAAATTAATTATACGTGTATATAATAAAATATACTTTTTGAATAATCAGTTATTCACTTTTTTATATTTGAGAAATATCTTGTTTGTTGAAAATTTTCCAAATTAAAAAAAATGAAAATGTTCCGATATTAAAAACCTTAGTCCCAACAAGCGAAATTAACCCTACGGGGTAATTTCACAGCCTATATATATCTAGACAAGGTTTCCGTTTGTTATAACATTGAAATCTTGTCTAAACTTAGATTGTGAAATTTGCCCGTAAAATATCCCCTATATACATGTGTATTGGCCCATGTATTTACCAATAACAGTAAGATAAACACCCTTATATTATTTCTCATTTTCAGCAAGGACCCACTGCATTCGGCTACACACACGATCCATTCTCATCCAACTCGTCGTCCAACAACAGTTCCTCTTTCGCTTCAACCGGAAACGGAAGTGATAACGGCCAACTTCCGGCCCAGCCGCCATCTTACCAACTGCCCATGCACACCCCCGTGCAATCGGCCCACTATGCTAGCCCACAGCAACAACAACAACAAGTCCCACAGCAGCACAATATGGGGGTTAACCAAGCTGCGGCTCCTGCTGGTTATTCGTTTAAACATGTGGGTCAGGGAAATCCCTCGGATTTGGATTCGGCTGCCCCTGTTTATTATGGTAATCAGCCCCCGCGAAAGCAGTATCAACCAGCCCCGCAGTTAGAGCCTCTCAGGATTCCGCAAGGTTATGGACAGATAAGCGGTCAATTTTCTGGACAATTTGTGAACACAAATGGCCCGCATATTCCATATTATCAACAACAGCGAACACAACAACAGAATAATCGGACTTTTGAAGCTTTAAATAACAATAGTGATCATATGGACTTGAGTTATATGGCAATTAAAAGGGCTACTCTTGGTTTTGATAAGAGGCACTTTGAGAGTCAAGATCGATTCGGTGTTGTTTTCTGGGGTAAACAGGGGAACAAGTTGATTGCTGTTAAACAAATGAGAAAGGTATGTAAATTGAAAAATTTAATTTTGTGTTTTAATTTTGAAAAAAAAAGCTACAAAGAATCGAGTGAACTTATAATTATGATTTGATAACGACATATTTGGTAGCATTTTATCAAATTGCATCGTATTTCTATGGACAATTTTGTGGTAATTGGTACCGGCAATAAATGTTTTTATTTTGAACATGTTATATACACATTCATACATTCCTTCATCACCTTAGATATGTTCAGCTAGAAATCATTATTTTCTCATAATTTCTTCAGATTGTCGACGAAAAGAGCGGATTTGACATAACTACACATCTGTTGAAAGAAGTAGATGTGTTGAAAAAGTAAGTTTTTATTTATTAATTATTGTTGAAAAAAAAATATAGACAAATTAATTGCGATGACACACTTTTATCTCGTATTTCATACATTTTAATATGTTCTTTCAGATGCAACCATGCCAACATAGTGCGATTACTGCATTATATAGATGCCCAAGAGGGGGAAGGCAATGTTTACTTGATCTATCCTCACATGGAGAAAGGAAGTCTTAGAAAACAAATAAAGGTAATTTTTTACTAGTAAATTAATTTTAATTATCCCCCGTGAAACGGAGGGATATGGGGTTAAGCTTTTCCGTCTGTCTGTCCGCCCGTCTGTCCGTTCGTTTGTCCGTCTGTCCCGTTCGATATGGGATACTTTGTGCACGCGAGTTTGGTATGAAGGAATTGAGCTAGAGCTTAAACATTTTATACACGTATAAACCAAGGTCTGAAGTTGTGTTTCATCAAGGTTTCATCGCGATCAATCACAAATTGTCAAAATGGCATCTAATTTCAAATGAATCAAGCTAGGACTCTTATATTTTATATACATATATTGAAGCTGTGCCTCGCCAAGGTTTCATGTCGATCAACCACAAATTTTCGAAAGGGGTTACATTTTGAAGAAATCATGCTGGATCTGTCATATTCTATAAACAGAGCCACATAACGTAGTGAGAACGACGTTGTGAGAAAGACTTTGTGAGTAATACGTTGTGAGAAAGACGTTGTGAGAAAGACGTTGTGAGAAAGACGTTGTGAGAAAGACGTTTTGAAAAAAAACGTGAGAAAGACGTTGTGAGAAAGTCGTGAGAAAGACCTCACCTTCTATTTGTAGTTTGTTGTTATAGAAGTTATGTTCTTTTCAAATTATGAATATTGTATTCTTATGTTTCCCTTCACTCATCATCCTGCATTGTATCATTGTTGAAGTCCATGGGGGATCCATGGTCACTGACCATCTAGTTTATAATCTTTCGATAAATCTTGTTTCACGTAAACTTCTTAAGATAAAATTTTAAACTTGTAGGTAAACATCGGACGAGTTTACAGTGAATGTTTTATTGCAGTTTACACTTTCTATAGTCTTTCTTTGGTCCACTTTGGTTCATTCATGGAAAAATGTTGAGCCAAATGATATGTTCTTTACAGTTGTCCGTCCTCTTAAGTGGTTCATACACGTGAATACTATCATATTTCATTGTGCCCATTTAATGACTCTTCCTGTCAGTCAAATTTGCCTAATTTAGATTTTTCACTGCAGTAATGATATACAATATCGAGCAAAAATGATCCCGTGTCATTCCCTATTACTAAATTCAAAGCATGTCAATATTTGCAAAATACTGGACCATTTACCATCAAAGGAGTTATATGGCTATTTCTAAGAAGTTTAGTTTAGTAAACATTGAACACTATCAAAAACATGTAATTTATCGAAACAAATGCAAATATTTTTGTTTTGTACATACTTTCGGTTGGAAGTAACTAGGTACTTTTACTTGGAGCATCATAAAAAATGTTGCCCTTCTAATCATCAAAATTAAAGACGTCAAAAAGCTTTAATCATGTCATTCAGTGTATCTGATTGGGGTATGGTATCATGTATCATATCGAATGTATATTTATACATGTATATTGTGTGCATTGGAGAACAATTCATTTCTGTCTATTTAAAAAAAATGCTATGAAGTGCTTTTAAAAAGTCTCAAGTCAAAAGTGATGGTCATCGACCTATCAAAGTTTTAAGAATATCAACAAAAAATCCAATGTTTAGAACAATGATTGGACCTGATATTAAAAAAAAAAATTATTTAATCTAATGTACAGGAATTACATGACTATATACTGAATTTCCTCTTTTTTTATAGGAAAACAACTCATTCAAGTGGGAATTCAGGATAAAGATCCTGATGCAAGCGGCCTCGGGTCTTGTCTACCTGCACGACAACTTGGCCGAACAACCTTATATTCATGGCGATATCAGCAGGTTCGTTAGAAGCATATCATCTTATTTTAAGGAATGCTAAGGCTTTCATAGAAAACTTTTGGTTTACCATATACTTTGTCTTACTTAAAGAATACTCAATGAGCGAAAACTGTTTACCTCTATAATTACCATTACTGTGATTAAAGGAATATATTCGGAATTATAGAAAATAATAATCCTTTTTCTCTCCCTAACCAGTGAGAACATCCTGGTTGACGCCAACTGAGCTTATAATCGATTGCGGTAATGTTTGCCAAAATGTTTCAATATGAATATGTATGATAACTGACAAGTTTATCATAAGCCCTCTTTCAAACTCTCTAGTGAGAACATCCTGCTTGACGCCAACATGACGGCCAAGCTGAGCGGCTTCGGTCTGGCGCAGGCGGCCACTGGCGGGGGAAATGACTACGAGCAGAAGACGCACGTGTCGCAGGCCTATTTGAAAAACACGCTTTTTGGCGCCAAAGAATACCTGCCGCCAGAGTTCAAGGACATTCCCGAACTTAGTGTCAAGGGCGATGTCTTTGCGTTTGGCGTGGTGAGTCAGAGGGAAATTTAAAAAATATATATTTTACTGAAAATTCATACGGTTCCCAACGGCAGTTTTTACCCTCTTTGGCATGTAAGCAGTTATTGTCAGTAATATGTAGTATTTAGAAATCCATGCAGATCATTTACTGATTATAAAGATATCTATAACCGTAGACATGTAATATAGTATGATAACTGATAAGCAAAGTAGCTTTCTATATATAAAGATATATTAATCATACTCGTATCACACTACCATACAACTTGTTTTAGGATATCAAAAACATTGTTTCTCTTAAAGTAGTAAATTAGCACTTGATTTAATTTCGGTTATTTCCCATGGTTTTGCCGTCACTGATTTTAAGATAGCGCACGCATGTAAGCATATTCAAAGTTAAGAAAAACGCATAAAAAAGAAATCAATCAAAATGTAAGCAATTTTATTTCATTTAGAAGTAATGACTGATGTTTAATTATAAATTTGTTTACCATGAAATATATGTAAATGAGATTTTTTTTTATTGAAAGCGGAATAGAAGCACAGTTTCCAATGTTATTTTTAAAGATGATAAAACCTATACATGTGTTTCGGTAACTATGTTCCCTATGAAATTTTCGGACACATCGATCAATATTTGCAAAACTTTAAGAAGGTGTGACGTAACACCTACGCCTGATCAGCATTTTCGTTAGCAACACATTATAACCTGAGGTTTTTGCATTTTATTGAATAACAACCTGTCAATCTATGTACTTGTTGAACAACAAGGTTCTGTACCATTGTTTTTTATTCTTTTTGCATTTAGAAAGTGAAAAATAGATTAAATAACTGTACAAAAAAGGTTGGCATACCGAAACCGGGGAAATTAAATTTGAATGGTCGTGACGGTTGTAGATGTGTTGGCGGGAAGAGCACAAATGCAAATTCATTAAAAACAAACATCATTTATGATATACAAACACCTTAAGCCTTAACACTGTATAGTCCAATTCTGGCACTCTAAATTTATGTTTTTGAATAATTTGAATATATATCTACCAGGTCTGTTCTTAACGTTTGACTTTTTTGTCACGTGTAGGTGATTCTGGAGACGTGTACGGGGCTGGCGCCTTACGACGAAAGACGGGAGGGCGGCAAACTCCTCGTGAGTGAAATTCTTAAATGTTTCCTCATATACATAATGTTTTATCTGTCCTCAGTATTTTCCCTGCTTAAGGGTTTTACAACTGAAAAATGACCTTTGCTCATTTAATCCGTTTGTTTATTTGCATATAATGTGATCAAGATTTATGTTGATTTATTAAATCATTAATTAGTATTTATATGTTTTTTTTTCTGTATAAGTATTTATGTTATATTTATGCTTATTCAGAAAAATGAGTTGGAGATTTTAAATTGAAGTTGTCTTGCACGTATCAGAATAAGTCAGTTACTGATTGTTTCAAAAGTTATCAATCATACCTTAAGACTTATATACAATTACTTTATTACTTAGATTTTTCACCCCGATTCGAAAGTTCAAATTTGACTTAAAAATCGGAAAAAAAATCAGAGCATTTGCAAAAACTAAATGTGCTATTGTATTTAAAAAATGAATGCGTAAATTACTTTACCAAGCGAAGGTCCAAAAAATATCAATGGTGATATGTCACTGATGTAAGACAGATATAAATTTTAATTTATTTGTGCTACTGATGAAATGTTGGGGTTAAGTAAATTGTAACATTATTTCCTATATATGTATATATAGTTTGTAAATTTTTCATACACGGTTTAAAACTAGTTCTATATATACTGAATTTGTTTATGATAAATTTGCTTATATGATTTTTACGTATGTTTGGTAATGTAATACTCTATGGGGATTTGCAGTGGCAATATGTGGATCAAATGGATGAGAAATTCGCGGAGAGTCTCAACGACAAACGCCAGCCCATGCCCACTTCGGTCTGGCAAAAGGTCTTTGAAATCGGACGCAAATGCATCTCACTAAAGAAGAAACATCGGCCACTTGCGGACAAGGTAAGAATGCGGTATTGGATCGTTCGGGTGATGGTAAAGCAAGTATAATGGATTTGACATTTGCATTGTACAGTTGATGTCGTGATGCGTAAAGGTCCATTCGAATAATTAAATGCCAATATCAGGTTCAATGCATTAAAATTGTTGCGCAATTAAATTTCCTTGATAAATGTATTGATTATCTTAAAACAAAAACGAAAAAATATTTTTTAAAATGTATTCTGTCTTGTCTTGATATACAAATTAGTTATATTTATTTCATTCCGTTAGAGTCATTAGTAGTTTCGCGGCCTATCTTAACGATATAATTGTTAACACCCGTTAACCTACTACTTATCAAGATTAATTAAATACTGCACGTCATAAATGCTAATTACAAAATCTAACGATGAACACTGAAAATCCGGGATTTTTGTATCTAGGTGCGTCAGAGTTTGGATGACATCGTGCGAAATGACATGCGAAGGAACAGTAAAACCGGTAAGCGATGGGATTCAATACTGATTGATTGCATTCTTTGTGCTTTGGTAGATTCATTTAAGCTACAAGGTCAAACCAACCCTCTCATTCTTTTTGGTGATATTACTTTCATATAGAACGTTGTAATTAATAAAGCTGTGAAACGTGTTCAATGTTTTGCCTTTGTTCACTTAACATGTTATTGTATCATCAAGTTGCCATCCCTTCGTATGATTGACATGTACATTTTCTAGGCTTAATATTAGACACATGATCAAGCATTTTATATAACAGCTCAGTCATATATCGAGGTATCACTATGGTATATTCTTTTTTATCAAGGCATGAACAACAAGACCGCCACGGAACAAACAGCCGTGAGTGTAGTTCAGACCAACCAAGATGATAGGCCCCAAACTCCCTTCTATGCCGGTACCACCAGTCCCTTGGCCGCCCAAAATACCATGTACAGCCACCACACCCCTTTAAAACAGCCCGTGGATTATGGCGAACAGATTAATAGTGTTCATGAGGGACAGCGCCCTGCCATGCATCCTCAATACTCCATTGTATCGCCCGATTTCGACAAAGGATATGGCATGTTCAGTGCCCAGTCAAATGCCGGGCCGGGTGAAGGTACCTGTTACGGTGGAAACAGCGAAGAGTCTCAAGAAGACAAGAATGATACAGATGAAATCATTTTCGAGCGACCCGGTAACACAATGCAACATCCTGTTTTTGTCACGGCGCAAATGGTTACGGATCCAAATGTTAAAATCAATCACGAGGCAGGCGCCCATAGTGAAACATACCAAACGGGGTCTGATTATTCCACTTATGGGGGTCCTATCGAAGCCGCCGCTCAAGCTCCGGCCATGCACAATGGTCCCATGAGTCAGACCAGTTGTAACGATTACGACTTCCGCCAGAGCGACATGGAGATCTTCTCCGGGAGCAGCTCCGGGTATTCCGCTTCGAAGCCGGCTGAAATCAAGCCGACCTCAGGCGACTATTCGGCAGATTTATCGAGCTGCGCAACAACCAATCAAATTGACTCGTCATCGCAACCGACCACTGATAATAATGAACACGTGTATGGATTTGATTACAGGAAGAACGATTTGGATATTTTATCGGGAGCTTCTTCGTCGCGAAAATCAAGCAAAATGGACTCCTCACTCTCACATGATCCAATATCGTCCACATCCACGAACTATTCACAAAGCACCGGTTATTCCCCCGATGATGTTCCCAAAACGACCGCCTCTGGATACTTTGCATCCGCGTCAAGTGCGGCTACTACTGCAGATAGTTTTGCCCTGAAAGCGATCGGACTTAACATGGGCTCGCTGTCCATCAATGACAAAGTGAGTCATAACCACAATGAGTTACCAGTAGCACCAATCGGTTCTGATTCCGCGGCGGGGGTGGCACCGGCTTTGCCACACAACCTCGATTTCAGTGACTTGCCAACGCCATTCGCCCACCACAAAAACGACCACACGCGCCAAACCGCTGAAACGACTCCCGAACATGTTGCACCTGAAAATAACCCAGATGACCCTGCTGGCCCTGAAAGCCTCCTTGACGACCCCGTTCAACTGAACCACTCGGTCATCCAGTTCATTGACAACTCGCGCTACACGAGCGAAACCACCAACGCGAGCGACATGCTTCCTAGCCACTCCACTTTGGACGAGGGCGACTTCAGTTTCACCCATTTAACTCCGGACGATGACCCCGTAGTCGTTGCAGGTGCCATTGCCGAAGTGGCAGCGATCGATTCTCGGTCGGAAACGGGCGCGCAGTACAATATGAGCACGATGCTAAGTAAGGCTGAGGACATGTTTGATTTCGGGGATGATGATGATACGTGTATTTCGCTCAATGATGGCGGGTCGCCTATTGATTGTCCCAAGGATTTCAGTTGGCAGGATAGTCTTGGACTGGATGATGGGCTGGGTGGAGAGTTATGTGATGCACAAATGTAAACAAACCAAATAACATACATATGTACATAGTTGATGGAACATTACCGTGTTTAACTTTTATTTAGACTATTCTATTGCCAATCAATGATATTGTTTATCGATATGTTAAGTTAAGTTCGTGAATTATAATAAGCGGAACCTTGTTATTAGATTTAGCCATTTTTTCCGGTGATTCGATGGGGGAACTGAGTTTTGGGAATATGTTTCATTGTTCTTCCTTCTGAATAGTAAAAGATCCATAGTTATACATGTATTGCAATTAATTTATTTCACTAGCAGATTTGTGGTAAGTTGTTTGGTGAATTCAATATACGAAAAAAGCGTTTACCATTGAGCGATTTCTCTTTGTCAACCTTTGAGCAATTTTTCTATGATCAATGTATGCCTAAATAACTATATATTATGTTTCTTTATTCGATTACTGAGCTTTTAAGAGTCTTCAACGATAAAATAAACTCAATACAGTGCTCAGAGTTGCGAGATAATTTGCATTTATTTGTACCTTGGTGCTTGGTTGGTGACGCTGTAGATAGACAAAGAACCAGGATTTGAATGTTTAAGTCACCTAATGATACCGTAATTGTCTGAATATATGAATACTGAATATAACTGAATATATACTGAATATAACTCAGTATATGATACGCCCAGGTTTTATATTATTTTATTGCATAAGAATGTATAAGATGGTCTGAAATACCCTATCATATATTGTCCATTCTCCCCCCAAAAAAGCGTTCGTAAAGTAAAGTCACTCGTAAAGAACTTGTGAAACAAAACGTTGAGGATTTTCATTCTTTATGCGGCTCATGCTTTGAATTTCGCTGATAAGGTAATGTTCAATGGATAAATTAAAAACACGGACCATTGTTTTCGACAAAATGTCAGAGAGAAAGTTAATATTGCTTTTATATGTAAGACGTTTTGCCAAAGAAGAAAATACATGTTATTTCGGAAAATTACGGTACATCATGTTTTTAAAGTGTATACTTAAGTTACTGAATAATTGAATTATAGATGTATTTAAAACATATTAATCAGTATTATATTAAATATCGCTTATGAAGCTGTGAATATATTTGTTCATAAAAGCGACCGTTTAGTTGAGAAATTGCGTGCTATGTTGAAACTTTCATTTACTCTGTCAGCTTTACTGCAAAGTGAAATCGATATTTTCAACATAATTCTTATATGTAATTGTATATAATTACAAGAATGATGGTCAAAGTAATTGTTTAGTCTGATTAAGTATGTTAAACACGCTACCTGTTATATTTCCAAGGTTTACAAACTGCTGGAGAAAATTTTTAAAGGTAAAAATGCCATGAGTGCTAAAAGTGTAAATTAAGTGCGATAATGTTAAAAATGGCATTGGTTTCAGAAACCGATTTGTCATTTCACCCAATGTAACTGTGATTTTACTTAGATTTAATTAATAACATAAATGTGACTATAGTTAACAATGTTTACTGTATATTGAATATTTAATCTATCATCAAAAACATGTATAAATATACAATTAACATTGTATCAAAACTGAGTATATGGGCTGATATGCTCAACTAAAATAAATACTTTCAATTATCAGATAGATTTTGTTGTTTTCTATTAGTTAGGGTTACTTGGCCATGTGTGTTTATTCGAGTGGACTATACGTATACATCATCTATGACCATTTTTTCCCGCATCCAACAACCTTCTATATATAAACGGAGTATAAATTAGTTGTTTGCTGTTATATTATGTCTTAATTGTGAAGAAAGTAGAGTTCCGTGCATTAAGATACCAAGTTGAATATTGCAGTTAGGGGTGAAGCGGGTTCAAATATTTTTGATAGTCTATCATATTGCGGATTCTCATCGGGTATTATCACAAAAATGTGCTTATGATTGATATTAAAATTCGACTTGGATCATAAAGACTTTTATTCATATCTGTCGGTTTTGACGTCCATGTCATGTTATGAAATAAAAATATCACATCAAATCAAATCAAAAATGAAAATTTGTATTTTAATTGCATTTTCAAGCAACTACATGTAATTAAATCATGGCATGTGAGAAAGTTAGCTCAGTAAGGTCAATAACTTAAATTAACTCATTAATATTTTGTAAAATCTAATTAGCAGTCTATTAATAATGATTTCAATACATTAATAAAATTACAATGGTTGATATATTTTAATGGAAATAGCGCTCATATATAAACTTATATAGAAAAACAATGCATACATGTACATGTATTTCAAAATCACGTTATGTGAATCTAGGGAAAAATAACCAAGTCGTCACTTCAAAGTCAGTTAGGCAATAAAAACAGTTCTGCGTTCCGGGTCCAAAAACTTTTAAAATATTACAGTTAAAATACATGTAAATGGTTGAGGGCCTGGCCTGATTGAGAGCTTAGTTTTTCAAAATATATCTTTGGGACATGAACTATTCATTTTGTAGCTTTTTTTAAAACTCGACACCCGACAAATAAACAGCGAATAAGTATAACAACGCTTTAAAAAAAAAAATAACACGTGATATTTAGTTTTGCCGCGAAGATCAAATGTGCTTTGTGTAAGTTATGATAAAACAGCCAATAACTAACATGTCAAAGAGACGGTGGAAGTCTTCATTCTTGAAATTAAAGTTTCCAAAAGTCAGTTTCGGTTGTATTTTTCCCAACACTAGATTTTTATCAGCATATTATAATTTACTACTAAACAGTCTATATTTTTATGCTGGCCGTGTCGTGGCATTTAATTTTTGTGTGGTTGTGCGTATGTTAGTTTTTCTAATGAATGAAATAATAATATTCTAGATGCTTTTCGATATTTTTACAGAAAAATAGCATCCATTTTAGTTGGGCCGGATGCACAAATGGTATCTCACAAGCGACCAATATTAAATTTTCTCAATCCAGATTTGTCATCCTATATTATTCGGAATTGGCTGTTGATAATTTTGAATTTCGGCTTTGATTAATTTGAAATGCGCTTATTTCGGTGAACGATCATGAATACAAAGCTGTAAGCATAGATAATTTAAAGTTCGGATAGTTTGAATTAATACCACCCGGTCCCAATGGCTTCAAATTATCCATGGTGCATAGTGATTGTATTCTGTATTTATGTGCCTTTCGAAAGATAAAAACAACTAAGATTTTATACTTTTCTTTATTTTCAAACTCATAATTTAACATATATTGCACAAAATGACCATCCGGGTTGTGACATTGAATCGAATTTTGACAAATGTAAATGATTATTATCACGCTCAGTTGCTTGCATGGCAGTAGTTCATTTAAGAATACTAGGGGATTTCCCATGTTGGAAGTAAACAGTTTTAGCACTTTTAAATTGCTATGTAAAAGCGAATAACACTCACACTATTTATTAGAAAGATTCGCTTTTATTCGCTATAAAACCAATATCGTCACGCCCTTAAATACCAGAATTTGGACAAAATTCATTGACAATAAAATAAACAATTTCGTGAACAATTAAACTGTCTATATTTCATATTGATATTCCCGTTTTACTGTATTCAAAATACATGTTATCGAAATGAAATTAATATCGATTATAGGGAAAAACACATTCAAATATTTTCTTTAATTGGCAGTTTCAAATTTTATTGAAAATTATGATTGTTTATGTATGAATCAGGTGAATGGGGTTCAGCCATTCCAACTTGTATGCACTCTATTGAAAAAGACTACATTAACATGTTTACAAAAATTTGAATGAAAATGTTATGCGAAACATGACATTTCGTCATGAACTGTCTATCGTATTTCGCCAGAAAAATCTCGATTGCATTTTTCATATATTAAAGGACAAACAGAAACAAATATTTCAATTCTATATTTTGTTTTCAAAAATCTCATACGATTTACTTAATCATTTCAATAATTCATTAGCACTATACATAGTTGCACTTTGACCCATAGTCACTACCCTTTTCTCCTATCAAGCCAGCGACAAACTATCACATTTACTCTTGATTCAATGCGGTTTCTACCAACACCGCCGCACTGCCCAGCGCCCCTGGCTCGGGCTTAATCGTTATCACCAGTCCTGTGTCATCCTCCCCCACCCTCAATGCATGGTCCTGTATTACATTATCGCTCACAGTCAATTGATCAACAGTACTTGTGTGCGGTTGTTCTGATGACACATTCGTGCGTTTCCGTAAAGTCTCGACTGTGTTCACGTAAATAGAGGCGGGATCTGGCTGGTCTAATGGTGGAGTAGATGTGGTTGCAGGGTTGTCTGTTTGGAGGAGTTGCGATGGTTGAGTGGTTACGGAGGTCTCAGGGATGCTATAGACACTGATTGGAGTATCGTTGGCCTTGTGGTAGACTAGTTTGACTGCGTTGCTCGGTTGCATTTCTATTAGCTGAAAAATCAAAAACTTTGATCAAATTATATCACAATCAGGATGGTTTATATTCGAAATCTTTGCAAAACTCATGTTTGCCTTTCCTAGTTTCTATTTATAAAATAGGAACATGTAACAGTAATATACTATGTTACACCTTTATGTCCTTAGAAAGTGAATAAATACATGTTAAATACGGTCCTCATCATAATAGTTTGAGATCACTATGATTATGTAAATTTTGTACCGAATAGGACTGCATTTATTTACTATAAAACCTAAACATTAACATGGTTCTCAGGTTATAAACATCCAAGTGCAACATATATTAATTGGACATAAATTGGTTGTCTTAGGTCGTTTTATTGCACCGGGTCGAATTAAAGTCACATGAAATCTGGATATGGGTTTCAAAAAGGACATTATTCAAACACGAAAACAAGTAATTGATGTCTCAACAACTGTTAGAAATAGATTAAGTTACTACTTAAAATTTACTTATTCATAACCACGTTCTTGAAATTCTACGACTGACAGATTTTTTTTCGTCTTTTAAATTTCGTTATATGTAATCATTTTGACAGTATAAACATTTCTAAATAGCACACATATAGATGTATTCATGTTTCATTGTTACCAACCTGTTGTGCCGTAAGCGTTTGAAGCAGATTTGGTTCTGAGTTACTGTTACTATGGAGATGTGACGCGTTGTCAGCAAACTGTTGATTTGCGCTGCTGCCCTCCAATACATTTCCTGAAGTTCAACGAGTTTATTATTATTTTTGAATACATAGACTGTTTTAGAAGCCCAAAGTTCACATTTTTGTCTATTGTTGGTATTTTATAAAGCTTTTGGGCACTTTTTCTATTGACATATACCGGGTACTAATACATATAATTTGTACCAGCTATCACTTTAAAATGGTAAGACTATTATTTTGATGTCAAATTTTGAGAAAATAAAATAAGATATGAAAGACGAGCTTGTATTCTAGAAAATATCAATTGACAATAAAACATCAATAAAACAAGACACGTGAGTCAAATTTGACGTCATAAAAATCAATTTCAAAACCCCATAATCACTACATTTCTCCTTTCTTTTCCTTTTTTTTTCAATTTATAACCCAATAAAAGACACACGAGACAAGCTAGACGTCAGAAAAATCAATAGTAAAATGGAAATACTTCATTAGAGTTCCATACACCTAGGATTATATTGCACGATGGCAGCCGAGTTTGAACGAACCCGAAGGGTGAGTTCAAACTCGGCTGCCAGAGTGCAATTTAATCCTAGGTGTATGGAACTCTAATGATGTGTTTCCTTTATTGCATATCTCTGATAGATTTATCTAATAAATCAACAGTCAAACTGCACGGGCCCTCTTGGCCTAGGGGTTAAGGCGTTGGACTTATGTTTTACGTTTTTGCCTTGGAAGCACTGATTGTTGTTTTTTGCTTAACTTATACATATATTCCCATTTCTTGTTTTATTTTTTTTATCAATTTAAATATCTAGAATATTAATCTTGCTATTTATGAAAGACAAATCTTCAAATCAATATTTTTGAGTGGATTTTGATCGATACTCTCTTTAAGTTGAATCGACAAAGGCTGGGATCCCCGGTTCGATCCCAAGCACTGACACATTAATTTGTTCATTTTCGATTTTATAAAAAATATTCTATTACTATAAATCATAGTTGTTTTTATTATGTTAGATTATGATATATTGTTTTTGAATGATTAAATGTTCGAAAATCAATGTTTACTGTGTCATCTCAAATGCGAATTTCCTTAAAAATGTTCAACTAAAACCATGCAAAATCAAAGGTTTTTTATCCATAAATTATAATAAAATTATAAAATGGGAAATACTTCAGGATAAATGATATATTCTTAAGCGTTTTTTTTTTTAATAAAAACTTTAAAAACTGAAAATAATTTGTCACCGCCGGGAATCGATCCGGGGTCCTTTCGCACCGGAGTCCAACGCTCTACCCATTGCGCCAACCCCGGGCTATGGTTGCGTAACTGATTATAACTTATATAACCCTTAGTTTAAAATTCATGGAAACAAAGGTTGATAACCTAGAATAACCAATATACCTAAATCTATTGCCGTTTAATCAAAGTGAACGCTGACATAAAATGCAAAATTAACGTAAGCGTAGTGTCCGCCATGTTGAAAACACGAAATCGAGGCATCGGTTCCGTATAGCATTCTACGGAACTCCAGTGCAGCTCCTATCATTCCTTTATATTTTTCACCCCAAGTATGCAATAAAACCCCTTAATCAATACTTTATTTGTTCAATTGTATTCTGTTATTCAATTGAAAAGCCCGGGTTAAGGCACGTACCTGGATTGTGAGTGACGGGCACAGTGAGACTGAGGTTCATGGGCGCGGTCAGTTTCACTGCGTAGCTATCGGATGCGCGAATGATCGTGCGGTTATTCGCCTTCAAGTGCTTTATTAGATCTGAAAATTTCGAAAGATCGCTTTGAAATACTATTCTATTGAGGGTTTGGAATTTTGGTGACGTCACTTCTTCGTAAATTGTATCCATTAATGAACTGTTCAACTAACTCAATTAAAAAAATCACAAATTAAACATGATACAGCATTGGTTTTGACTGACCTCGTTCTATGCCTATATTCAGACGTAAAACATCAGCTTGAACACAAACACGCTTTTTAATCAACAAAAATATTGTATAATTACGGAAAAAGCTAGGTATTTTTCAAAATCTGCAACACGTTTAACTTCCATAATTAAAAGTAAAAGTTGATTTGGTTTTGATAAAATAAGGTCGGTGCATTGTCATAATTCACAAGACGAGCATTAACCTAAATAACCACTTGTATGGACTAATTTAAATAGCATATAGAGATGCATGTACTTCATTGTAAACACCTAAATCACATTAATTAGCAAGTCCCCTTCAATAAGCACATCAGCATTTCGAAAGGCTATGTTCTATTCGATGTAACAGAAATAATTTTATTCATAAGATGTTATTCTTTATCTAAATAAAATATATTTATACGAAATTGATTTTATTAATTTGACACATGCAGGGTGTAGCATAAGGGTCGAAACCCTCGGTAATTTCGAGGGTAAATCAAGATTACCGAGGCAGAATTCAGGTACCCTCGAAAAATTACCGAGGGAAAAATTCTGGGCAATTCATAAGCATTTTTTAAAAGATTTCCCAACAAATTTCGATACAATGGAAAAATCGTACACTTGATTATATGCTTATATTAAACATGAAAATCGGTGTTCGCGCCTAACGATAGCGTGACAAGTAACATTTCAGTTGGAACAGAAACTTTTTGAGGTTATGGGGCGGCGGGTCTATAAAATCTGGAAATTAATAATTTCACAACTCATGTCCTGATTCTTTGGTTCGCCCCTTCGGCGCTCGCATCTGTCAGTCCCTCGTACTTTCGAATGAGTTAGCAACATCACTCTGTGATTGGCAGCAGTATCGTTGATAATACTTTTGCCACGAATTTCGGTTGGTTTATATCTTATCACGTAGTATATGAATCGGAAGTTTCGCTTTTCGGTAGCAACGTGACATGAAAGGAATAAAACAACATAATTAGCAGCCACTGTGTTATATATGAAACCAGTCTCTTGACTGCCACAGTGCCGTTATAGATAATGCTAATAATAATAATCCTCATGTGCACTTTAACTCCTCCGAATGTAGAATCAGCCTT
>LQRL01131992.1:472-11752 GCA_001703475.1 Hydroides elegans | reverse complement strand
GTGTTGTTAATAGAATGGTCGAGGGCCGGTCCGGCATTTTACTGCCCTGGTAGTTTCCTTATAATTTCTTTATAAAATAACTTGCAGGCATGTAATAATATAAGCTATCGATCTCGGAACTTCAAATGTCACTTCTTATTTTTTTATCGTCTTTCAACACGTCGATCGACCCTTGTGAAACATAGAACTATTCGCTATTTCTAATTCGCTTCAATCCAGCGATTTTTTTATACAAAACAAATAGAGGTGCAATATCCATATGCTGGTTATGTATGATCGCTGCTATGTAATCACACATTCGTGCAATCACAAGGAGCGACAGGATCTTTTATTGAAAAGCCCCACAACGAAAACATTGAAAATCACAACTTGCGATGAAAATTACTAAACTATTATATATCTGTCTATTATAGAATCAAGGAGAATTATGGGGAATCATCTTTGCGTGAGCATGTACTCATGTAAACACTCTAAACACCATGGACTCGTTTGAGTACATAAAGCAGGATATAACAACATGATCTCCCTTAACTACAATTATATATAATTTACCTTCCCACACCGAAATGAAGTTAATAGACTTCTAATAAGTCAGATTTAAACACGGGGTATACCTAGACGACCCTAGAGCTTTGTATAGAGCCATAGGTTTGCCTAGAAGGGCGCGGTTCCATGACGTGATCGAAACTCCACCAGTATTTGTTATCTTGTCAACTAAATATATTTCCACTAGATATACAATCTACGCAATAATTGGTTATTACGCAACATTTAAACGTTATTACGCAACATTTAAACTGTTTTTCGGTGATTCATTTCTTATCAAACAACCAGCATGTACCCTTCATTCCCGTTTTTTTTGTTAGTTGAATATATGTTTCGCATTATATTTTTAGAGAGAAGATGCTATTCTGTATAGACCTTTGGGGCTTGTTCACACGGGAAGCGACACGCGTTTTAGGCACGGAAATGGAGCGGCAAGGTGTTCACATGGGAAACGACAGCTGACGATTCTTATGCCCAGTTTCAAAGCTCACGAGATCAATCTTAGATTAAGTCGGGTATTATTGGGCTAATCCGAGACTGAAATATCCAAGATTAATCTAAGACTGCTTCAATAATCTAAGATTAATTCTCAATTATTTTTCATTTTCAGACCTTTTGACCAACCTTGGATAAATGAATCTAGCAATAATCTAAGATTAATTCTCATGTCTCATGATAACATGAGCATTATGTTGATAAACGTCTATCCTAGGATCTATTCTGAAGCATATATTCATTAGTATATAGAAGTCTATCTATGCATCAGTACGTCGTGTTTGGCCTTTTTCTCTGTGTTTGATCACACATATCAATATGTCAGTCATTTTCTCTGTAGAGGGTCGGTAGTCTACTTTTCAAATCTATTGCAAGGTGTTAAAGTATCTCGGTATATGTACTTACAAACATTCGAATCATCACAATATAATATAAACAAGTGGAATACACTGTAAATTTTATATTTAGCTAGCAAGATAACAATTATGGCACAAATATATCTGAAAGTTATGCCTTTGACCATACAACTTTAGCTAAATGCCATGATATCATATACATTGTCATAAACTGAAGTTAAGCTTTTGGACAAAAACTAGTATTTTCTTATCAATCAAACTAATTCTGGAATAATAAACCGTTATATGTACTTTGTGGTACTCAACATGATTATAAACGAAAAAACAAAAATTTCGATTAGAAAATGCAACATTTGCAAATGATACCCGACTTAATCCTGCTAGCCCCCAGGATTACATTTTCAGCCTTAGATTGAATATAGTCCATAGGTCTGAAACGCGAAAATTTCCTAATCTTAGACTAATCCCCGGATTACAGCTAATCTTAGATTAATCGCGAACTCTGAAACTGGGCATTAGTCTTTAAACTGTTAATTTTCATTAAAGGATCTCCACAAACGTGAGAGGCGGTGCGGAATCGCCCCTTACGTTTTTGAACCGCCTCTTGCGGCAAGAAACAAACAACTCAACTTGTCTAAGGAAATTATTTGTTTAAATGTCAAACATGTGTCGTTCTGAACATGTCGCTTCCAGTGTGAACACCTTTTCTAAGGGTGTGTTTATAATTTTTCCGCTCGCGATTTTTGTGTTTATAATTTTTTCGCTCGCGACAAATTGACGAGGCGATTTTCTTCAAATAAATTTAAATCCTTTAAATTCCAAATTCAACTTATTATCGAAATAGATAATTGGATGTAATAAAACAAAATATAACATGTATTCATTGTCTGCTTCCTTAATTAAACAATATATATGCATCTAGCATAGACTTATTTATTGATCGTCTCGATTGTACGTCGATCGCGTCATTTTTGGAGGGCTGCAGCGGAATTTGAAGATGGCTTTGGTATTGAAATCGCGGTTCGTAGAGAAGGTGTCTCACGATAGGACGAAGGGAGGTTTAAATGTTGATTTGAAAATATTGAAAAAAATGCTTATCTGTTAATCCTGGGATATTCATTTCCTTGGAAATGTTCACCCACACATTACTTAATAGACTTCTATTGCTTGCCTGAATCCTTTTTCTTTCATGGTTCGATAAGTCCAGGTTTTTTGTGTTACTAAAATAATTATTTTTTTTTCTTTTTGAATATTATTTAACCTAACAGTTTTCGTTGCCGAGGTTTTCGGTGCCGTGTTGACACAATATATCAAAATAATGTAATCATGTAAACATGAAATGGTTTTTCAATACGATACTACTTGTACTTTTATGTTAACAGATTGAGTTTGTATTGAAAATATTCAAAATTATAAAGTCTACTACGGTATGTCTAGTCACTTGATATCGCATATTTGAGGATTGTGTAAAATACACATGTAAAAAGTATATTTGTAAATTTTCATGAACAATGTGATCTAAATATTTTTGCTATGAGAATTGTTTATCAATCACCAATGCTGTGTAAAGATATAATGCATTCAAATATAATGGAATAGTCAATTCTGTTCAATTCAACAGATTTGAACATGAAAATCAATTTAGAAGTTTATAGACTCTACTTTCATTATCAATCAGTTTGAAACCCATGACATTGCTTTAACATCGGGTAACATGCGTCATTTGACGTATACGTTTATATAAATAGGTATTAATAATGACAAAATAGAATTCAAAAGCAGACCTGTTGGACACATTTACCACAATTGGAATATAAATCAAATGTAAAATGTAATTCAAATGCTTAAAATGACCATAAGTACGGATCAAAGATTAAAAGAAATCCAAACAAAGGACAAACATTGAAAATCGCCTCGCGAAAAAATTATAAACGGTTTGAGCGAAAATCAGCCAGGCGTTTTATTTTATAAAACCCCGTTTTAAAATCATACAGTTTTAATAAATAAACAATTAAGCTGCTGTATATATCAGTTTGCACATGAACTATTAGATAAAACCTGCATTCAAAAACATCCCCTCAATATCTAATAGTTTTATCGTAAAAAGTAAAAAAAATGTCAGAATCGCGTTGTCATCTGGTAAAATCGCCGGATTCGAAGAGATTTTCAGACAAAATGTGCTAAAAAACTAATTTTCCGAGTAAATTTCCAATTTTTTCGAGTTGTAAACAAAAGTCTTTCATATCAACAACATATAGAGCCATTAAAAACAAGTTTTCATGAGAAAATAACAATTTTATAAGCATTTTAAGAATAAAAAACGCGTTGTAAAAATCGCGAGCAGACCAAAATTATAAACACACCCTAAGGGTAAAGACACGCGCTTGCGGCACAGCGATATTCAATAAAGAGAATATAGTAAACCCTGCGATATTGCGATATTAGGGTTTACTATATTTTCTTTATAATATCGCTGTGCCGCAGAAAAATTCCACAAGCGCCTGTCTTTACCTTAACGCGATTCTAAAAAAAATGACTTTAGTCCTATAAAGAACAATTTGGTAAATTCGTCCATTTCATGGCGTAGTGACGAATAGGCTTTTTTCCCATTTTGAGATATTGGCAAAAGAAGATTTTATCATTTTCAATCGAAATTATCGTATACCTTATCATTTACCTGATTATGTTACCTTAATCAATAAATGCATATACTTATCATATGCTTTATAATGTTACCTAAATTAATACATGCATTGAAACATTATAAACCTAATTTTATTACTGCAATGACGTCATAAAACTTATTCGTCACTTTGCAAAAAAATAAAGAATATACAAAATTTCTCAAAAACTAAAAGTGATAGGGCATTGTATCTGTAGTATATTAAAGTCATCATAAAACAATGCTCAAAAGTAGTGTTAACTCAAAATCGTTAAAGATGCCTATTCGTCACTACGCCAAAAAATGGACGAATTGTCGCAGGCCGCGTTTCGTCGCTTCCCGTGTGAACAAGCCCTTAGGCGTATGCATCCTCGTTTAATGGTGTATTATGGAAACAACAACAGTACGAGCTTCCGGTAAGATAATAATTATTTATATATTTTGCTAATTGACCGTAACCTATACCCACAGAGAAAGAAAATAGATAGTCTTATAGCCGGATCCATTGCCAGGTTCTACTATAATAATTAGTTCAATTTCTATTAGCACAAGATGGTTGTCACTTTGATTAGGAAGTAGCTGTTGTCATTGTGATTAAACAAATATATGAAGTTTTTATTCATTAATCGTTTGGTGTGGCCACATTATTCAAACTAGCATTCACATCTAGATTCAGACAACTTAAAGTCACGGTTCAGATGGAACACAAATACAAATGTAATATTGGTTTGAAGCGCCTTTATATATTTTAATCTTCTCGCAGTGAATGAATTTACTGCTAAAGCTCCCCCTTTCGATCATTAGAGAAGTTCCGTGCCTCGGTTCGGTTTTGCCCCTTTAACCTTAGAAACTAATCTGGAATCATTCGGTTTAGTGACCTATAGATCGATAAGTACAAACAACAATTATTTAACATTGATATGTATTGATTATACATCAATTTAGGAATAGTTATGTATCATTTTAGATGAACGCTGACTAACTATTGACGCCAAAATAGCGAATTTAAATAATGACGTGAAGATTCTGTTCTGTTGAAATCCCATAAGATCGCCATTAAGATCTCCCTCTGAAAGCAGACCTCAAGGTTCTATAGCTTAAGAATTTGACAGTCTATGCATGTCGATGTGTGGAATTCCCATAAGCTTATTCATGTGTCTTATGGGATTTGAACACTTTTGCATTTGCACCTCCTTTCATATTTTTGGAAATTTATCAATTAAAACTTATCAACATGGCATAAATTGTATACCATGATATTCACAAAAGACACATCTATGTTGTTATCTTAAAACAAGTAGACTTTTATCATTAGCTTATTAAAGATCAAGCATTGAAACCAAATGATTCCAGATTAGTTTCTAAGGTTGTATAAAGTAGCTTGTGGTATTTGATTAGACAGACAATTTGATTAGACAGACAATAGGAAGCTTCCCTTCAAAAATCGTTACAGTGTCGTTAATTATAACCGGTAAAATAAATGTATATTTTGCGCTTAATTGAAAGTTCGAAATGTTTTGTTTTGTACAGACCTCAAGAGATACCTCACGTACCGGAGGAAAAGTACCGGATATAATAAGAATTAAATACAATTAGGCCGAGTTCATGCAAACGCAAAAACCGAAATCTCGAAAGCTACATTTGTATTAAAACATAGCAATATATCACCCTCAGTTCAGGCAATATTAACAAGCTCTTTTGCGTGAGCGCGCCTTGAGCCAACTATTATATAAATTTTACATCTAATTGCCCTTCCAACCGAGAATAATTAGGTCTTATAACTGAAACCACAATCTTGTTTTCCTTAATAATTAGTTCTATTAAATATAATAACAAGACGCTGGTCACCTTGATTGTTAAGCAGCTCATGACAGGGTATATTAAGGAACAATTGCCGGCTACTTGCTATTTGGTGTCCAAAGAGTACATGCAAAGTTACATGATATATTGTATGGTAGATTTTAAAGCAATAATTTGTATGGAAAAAGAAAATAACACAATTCAATATAAGCCGCTATATCCACAGTTGGTATAACATGATGCTAAATAAATAAAAACACTGTTTTGACGTGTTTTGTCGTTGGCCAAGGACATATTGTAAATACAAATTATAAGTACATCAGAATGAACAATTTCAAACGTTTCACAAGAAAAGGGCTTTGAAGGCAAAACGCTTAAAAGTGAAAAGAAATATCACGAAAAAAAAACCATGAGTACCGGTCCTTTTGTTATCATCCTTATAAGCCTTCTTATAGTCGTTTTCAACGTTTTGATTATATTCACGCTACGCAAAACCAAACAATTCAGTCGTGAAATGAAACTGCATTTAGGCGTGACCGCAATATGCGACGTTGGTTTTGGAATTTTCATTTTCCTGCGAATGATTCTGCAACTCTACTATGGAGTCATCAGTGTAGGGCGCTGCAAAATAATATTATTAGGCATGATCATCATGTCTGCAGTGAAAGTTAATACTATGATTTCAATGAGTTTGGAGTGTATCTATTTGCTGCAACCGCCCGGTAGCCAAATCGACCGGAATCGGTGTCTAACATTTCGAGGCTGGAAACCAACACGTAATGGCGCTGTACGTATTACGTTAATTGTCATGTTGGCACTGTTACCAATACAGGGATATTTGATACCCTCTGCGCCGCAACCAGGAATGGACTATGAATGTACGTCTCTTAACTGGGAAGTGTGCCATCCCGTTTCGATTAAAATCTGGGCCGCTGAATGTGCAATTTGCACTGCTTTAAATGAACTACTTTTGGGCGTGTTGATGTATCGCTTATGGCGCTACAGTAAGAAAAGCAACGAAATGAAAAAGGCAGCGGAAATTAAGAAAAACACAGGTAGGATCGGCGGTAGGAATTCAAATATGTGGATCAATTTCACACAGCGACGATTTTCGAATTGGGTAGGCAATAAGGAAAACGAAACTACCAGAGAAACGCGTTTAAATTCAATCAATCCAGTATTGGTCGACCCAGCTGGATTGCAAACTGTACCGGCTCCCATTCAAAGTCAACAAGTGGTACCCCTAACACAATCAATGGACCGGCGTAAATCACGCGTCACGCTTATGATGTTAACTGTCGCATTTTTCACTGTTTCATACGCGCCGTTTATTATAACGTTTGTGCTCTATATATTCTGCCCCGATCAATGCGGTGTTACGACCCAGCAAAGCACAATTGCAACCAATTTTACGGTGTTGCATGGACTACTCAATGTGTTTCTGTATTTTGGAAAAGATGCGGCCTTCAGGGCTGCGTTTCTGAAATTGATTGGGTTGAGGCGCGGTCAAGTGGCAACGACTGAATCGACGTAAGCTTTATGAAATTAGAACTTTGTGGAAAAAGTTGTTTATAGCTATTTACATTTGGTTGTAAACTTGACAACATTATATCTCACAATCGTGTTATAAAGTCATTAAAATGTGTTTGATTGCAAATAAGTGGATATATTATTTTAAGAATCTAGTTATCGAAGTTAATAAGAATTGTTGGAATCAAAATAAAATTGTGAATGACCGTTGTATTAATAAACAGCATCATGATATAAAAAATATGAATTTACTGCCCGTTTAACGTTTGGTATGAGAAAAGGGATGGCTCTTTGCATGTTTTAATGTTATGCTGAGTAATATTGCCCAAGATATAGCGATAAAAGTCATTGTGAACTCTTTGAAATTCAAAAGGATTTTATATTCCCGCTGACGTGTTTGAAAGCCACAACTATATTGACTTTCCTTGCTGACAGAACAAGAATAAATGCATAAATTTACCAATTGTATGAAAATAGCACTTTAAGCAACATAAATATCAACTTATTTTGGAGTGTTGTTTAAAGTGATTGCAATAACAGATGGCTTTATTTTGGATATTATTTCTAAAATGTGACATTTGATTTGACAAATTATAGCATTGATTATTATCATGTATTATTGATTAGTTCATTAATATTGATTTATTGTATATTTAATTCTAAGATGTGCATTTAATTATGTGGTAAAAGATGTACAGAAATCTCTATCTTCTAGCTCTGTATTGTGATTAACTGTGTAAAAAAGGACATTTTCTTTAATTTGCCTTTGCTTTTTTTCAACGGAACTGATTTGATATCGGGGTATGATCGGTCATATTCAAACAAAGAACAATGCTCAAAACTCATTGTCAAAATTACTAAAAACGAAATAACCATATCAAAAACTTATCAAAGACTCCATTTAATTCCCAACCTCCCTTTGAAAATGTCTATGCTCCATAGGGGCAAATAGTACATCATGCTATGAATGAATGTCCTTTGTGGAAATAATAGAAAAATAGCATGGAGTAATTAAGTTTAGTTAGCAATTTTACTAAACATTTGATATGGTCAGGTCTTGAACTTTTAACGCTAAAGCAATGTGTTCCTGAACGCATTGATAATTATATTTAATTCAAAATTTATAAGGAAACACATTCCTTATGTTCATTAATCAATTCAATTATGCCATTTTTGTATACTCATCCATTTCTATCTGTTTGTTTATATATTGTATAAAGATAAAACGACATTCGTTCTGACTGATGCATTTTCGGGTACATGTTGTGTATTTGACTTTATTTTTTTTTTAATACAATGGAAATACTTCATAAGAGTTCAATACACCTAGGATTTTATTGCACGAAGGCAGCCGAGTTTGATCGAACCCGAAGGGTGGGTTCAAATTCGGCTGCCAGAGTGTAATGAAATCCTAGGTGTATGGAACTCGAATGACGTGTTTCTTTTTTTACATACATATGCCATTATGATATGTATGTTAAATTAACAAACAGTTGCATAGTGGCGGAATAGCTCAGGGGTTAAGGCGCTGGACCCGCGTGATATACTCTTTTTCTTCTTACGATGTTCATGTGATCATTTTGTTATTCGTCTTGAAATCTGATATTGTTTCTAATAGATGTATTTATATTTCATTAATTTGAATAATAGTTTAATTAATCTAACAATAAAATTTAATTTCTGATTTTGAGACGATTTTAGTCGATTGACTCTCCCCAAGCTCAATGAACGCTGCGGACCCCGGTTCGATCCCCAGCTCAGGCACATTTTTTTTCAGTTGTTTCTAATCATATTCCTTTACAATAATTCAAAGTTCTTTTATAATTTTTAGCTACAATGTGCTGTTTTAAATTTTTTGATGTTCAAAAATCAGTGTTAACAAGGCGCCGGGTTTGTACAGCATTCTACGGACCTCCCGTGCAGCACCTATCATTTTTTTATACTTTTTACGCCAAGTAAGTAATAAAAGATATGTTTGGACAAAAGAAATTTCAATCTTTCATATATATACTGTCAAATAAAAGGTTTAACCCGCTAAAGTCATGCAATTTAAAGTCACAGGCAATCATATATCACTTTTCGTTGTTATCGTTTTATTTTGATAATTTCTATTATAAAGAACAGTACTCGATCTTCAAACAGAGCTCTGAAATGTTGCAGGTCTTTTCGTTGCGATGGTTGTTATGTGCCTAGAAACATTTGAAGTTCCTAGATCAATTGCATAAACGGATATTGTTATAAAACGTACACAAAATCACACTGTTTAGTTTTGCTAAAAGAATCTGTTTTTCGATGAATGTCAAAAAAAATATTTTTTAAAAACAATATAAGTATTGTAAATCGGTTTGATGAGATCATTGATGTGAAAAATATTATTGTACTTTGGATGCCGTAACAAACGCAACAGCAAACGAAAACTATCTTTTTGGTTATCAAATTTCATCCCATATAAACCTAGATATGTTTTCCCAAAATGCCACGGGTCATATTACGACTTCAAAAATAACTGTAATTTATTCAATACATTTCTCACTACTTTAATATAAGCTGATAATATAAGATACTTCGAGAAGGAGGTTGTGGATATTTGGAAATGCAAGAATGAGAGTCAATAGAATGACAAACAAGGCAAAATTTTAGTTATTGGACCATCGAGGTTATTGGTCAGGGAATGAAACACGATAGATTTCTATCTAACGAATTTCAAAACACAAACAATAAACAAATGTATGAATATCTAGGCGGTCATTTCCCAAACATATCCAAATCAGACCAATAAACATGGAATGTTTTGCGAGCACCCATATAAGGCGTTTGTTTTGCTGTTTAACCATGTATGTAGAACTATTGAATGGCATCGATTTTATGCATAAGGGATATTGACTGAATAACATGTATTTTGTTGAATTGCTGTTGATAAAAATTCCAAAGAATTTTTTAAAAAAAATGGACAGGTGTGGCAAAATTTGCCAAAAAATACAGCGTTTTTAGATTTCAAAAAGACCAAAGAATAAAAAAATTATTTGAGATACAAGTGGTTTGTAAACAAATTTTATATGGATTAATATAAAACCCAGTATTCTTATTATTATTTATGTGGATATCGCACCAATCTGTAACGAGTACAATGAAGATGCATCCCCCTTTCTCCAACCTCTTAACCTGATAACTCGGAAATTAAAGTCAAGCATATCTAGGTTTCTCGGTCATTCACCGGATATGTCACAATTAATGCTATACCCTAAGTTGTGGGATAAGCCCCATCAGAAGGTTGCGCTTATATTAATTTGAGTCTACTTTCCTTTGAAAAACATTTCCTTGTAAGACAACTAATATAGACAGCGATATTTCTGAGATATGATAACAATTGGTATGCAATTCAATACTCTGGTTCCGCTGGTTTTATTATATGCTATTCCAATTTGCAGTCTTCGTCAATGAACGCACCTGTATCTGAGTCAATAAACTGCGCATATACAAGTAAATATATTTAAAACCAAGTAAATAACATACACCCTGTACAGTATCTTTATAGCTAGATCATTATTCAATCTAAAGAAAACCATTAAATCGCAAAAGAAATGGTTCACCAAAATTTGAGAGGGCACCGAACTACCCCTGGCGATAGCGAAAACGCAGAGCGTTCGAAAGGCTAGACTGGCGGAGAGAATTGAATTCAGAGAATTCACGGAGAGAGCGAGAGGATTACGCCCATAAGCCAAATAAGTCAAAGAATTCATGCGAGAAAAAGATCTTCAAAATAAAACATATAAAAGGAATATCAGATGACTTATAATCTAGTGGTTTACATTCATTGTGTTGTAAACTAGAATACACCGTGAAGGAATATTATAGATCACAAACGTAATAGTTTAAGAAATAAGTAAACCG